>PVJL010008670.1:0-31255 GCA_004026885.1 Lyroderma lyra
CGTGGTCCGTCTCTGCTCCCTTCCCTCTCCCCGACTCGCCCCTTTCTCGCCAGCCTTCAGGTTTACTTGGGATTTGTGGATTTCTCAGCAGCCGGTTTGTCACTCAGGGTCCGCTTTCTTGGCTCCTGGTCGGCCGTTCAATTGTGTTTTCTGGGAGAGGCTTTAGGAACCTCCTCTCCAGTCGCCATCTTGTCTTCTCTCACATCAGTTTTCTTTGCACAGGTAATCTAATAACTTTTTAAAGTATACAAAATGAAATAATTATGATTTCATGTGTTTGTGTGTCATAGCTGTTTACTTACAGAAGAGAAAATTAAAACTGAGGGATATTATATTCTAGCCTAAGTCACTGAACTAAGGATTTGTGGAGTAACAAAACCAAATTTCTCAGTGACTTAAGGTGACAAATTTAATTTTTCCTTATGTAATATCTACTGTAGATCTAGAGGGTACCCTTTGACAGTTCTTTTCTATCAAGCATGTGTTCATCTTGTTCTTAGGCCTCCTCTACCATCTTGGTAACAGAGCAATTGAACGGTTTACCTAGGAAGTGACATACATTGTTTTCCATTGTTTATCTTTAGTGTTTTGTTTGTTTGTTTTTGTTTTTTTAATGTAGGTAGTTCCCTGGCTGGGAATCGAACCCAGGCTGCAGCGTTGACAGCGCTGAAGCCTAGCCACTACACCACCAGGGAACTTCCCATAGTTTATCTTTATATGGCCCTGCCTAACAGCAAAGAAATTGGAAATTGGAGTCCACCATGTACTTGGAAGAAGGAAGAGGCAATAAAAGTGTGAGCAAGCACTTGTTTTATATATGAGTACAAAGGTAGCATGAGATAAAATTCAATTAGAACACAAACCTGCAAACTCTAGAATAGAGCTTATTAAATTATAATACCATGGCTGAGAGGATAAAGGAAGTGTTCAAAGCCAAAATTCTCACTCACACTTAATTTGTCAAAATAGAGCAAAGACTTATCTCTAAAACACAAGAGTGTTTATACTGAGAACTACGTTAGAACTTATAATTATTTAAAAATTACCTGCTCTACATAAATAAATAAGCCATCTAGATTACCGTTAGACAAAATTTTTCTCACCATTTCTTCTATTATTTTCTTTCCTGCACAAGTTCTTACTCTTGTTATGTTCTTGACATTTAATGAACATCTTCCAAAAAATATATCTCATACTTTGTGTTTTTTTTTTTGCTGGAAGAATACAAGTTTAGTTGACAATATGTTGGTTGCATATTCATACTATAATGTAAGATTTCATTTTCCTTAAGGCTGAGAATAACAATGTTATATAGCATCTTCATATGACTATTAAAGAAAATAATATCCACCATCAGCGTGGATAAAATTTTTTATTACAGTAGTTATCCCCCTGACAACAGCAATAATTATGCCAATTAAAAGTAATCTATATGCCTAGTGAATAAACAGCTTTTGTGTTGTGTGTAAGAGTTAAAATCTTAACTATATTGATTAAATTTATGTCATTTTACTATTTAGATTTTCCTACAAGAATAGAAATTCAAATATTGACTTGAAAGTTATTTTTAAAAATTCACTGTGTTATCACCCTTATTTTATTATTACAACTTTTCCTAGAAATGTCAAAAATTATAAATGTAAATTTAAATGGAGATAAGAAAGCTTAATCATTTCCACAACTAAATTGTAAAAAATAATACATTTCTCTTTTCATATTCTGTCAAAATCAAACATCCAATTAATTTATTTTCCAAATGAAGAGTGAAATGGTTAATCTCCCTGTAAACCAACATTGCCTTATATCTGAAACTGATCAGTTTTAAGTGACTACACAGTTACATTTTCAAACTTTCATTGCCAAAAGACATCAACAGTGTGGTGCTTAAATGCATTCTAGTGGAATCATTTTCATTGTCTGAATTCCGTTACTTTCCACCACCAAGTCTTTTCTTTCGTGGATTACTGTGTCTGTTGCTATCACAGTTAGAATATTTATTTGAGAGGACATTTTACAGGTTTAGTGAAAATGAGAATATAATTCCTCGTCAGTAGCCAGTTCTATTCTTGGGCCTTCAGATCAAATTGGCTACTGCCTCATCAGTTGGCAGACATGTAGCCTTTCACAATTCCAAGGCAGAGAGGCCGGGCTGAAACAAATGACATGGTTGTTTCTGTTCTCCAAAACGTGAAGATTCAACATAAGAATATTATTTATAGATTTATTTTATCTAGTGCTACTGTATTTAAATCTATTTGTCCATCATCTATCTATTTTTCTATCATCTATCTGTGCATATCTATGTGTATGTATGAAGACTGTCCAGAAAGTGTCCAGCCACATTGCATGAAAAATAGAGGCATTTATTGAAGAAGATGCAAGATGCAAGAAATATTGTACATAGGACAATGACACCTCAGTCCCCTTCAAAGTAGGCATCTTGAGACCTCGCACAGTTCTTCCAGCATCTCTTCCACTAGTCAAAGCTCTGCAAAATCTTTTGTTGGAATCGCCATTAGCTGCCTTGTCATATTTTAAATGTGAAGGCTAGCTAGTACACATTTTCACTCAATGGCATCTAGTGCCCCCACTGATTAGTGTAATGAGGCTGTCACTGTTCACACATGCACGTTTCAGTCCACTCTCCTTGGCCTCCAGGTTACATCTGTGTCAAACCATTCTGGTTATATTGACAATGGCTGGATTTTTTCCGGACAGACCTCGTGTATATGTAGGCATCTGTTTATCATCTTTCTATGTATCTTTCTTTCTATCCTCTCTTACTACCTGTTTCCCAGTATTTCTTTTAAATTTGAACGTCCATTTTATGTATTGTATTTTTAAATTCTATTTCTCTTCCCACTGGTGAGATTGAAAAGGGGTAACTTAAAAGATCAAGTATAGGGGAGTTCCTTGATGGTGTAGTGGCTTAAGGCTTCGACACTGGCGCTGTCAGCACTGCGGCCTGGGTTTGATTCCCAGTCAGGGAGCTACCCACATACCAAAAAGAAAAAAAGAAAAAAAAAGATCAAGTATAAATGCTAGTAAATGCTCCATGACCACCAGGTGGGGAGAACGGAACCGGAGGGGAGGCGACAGGGAAGTAAGAAAATCACACAGACACACACACAGACGTGACAGCTAGCAAAGCTGGGACCAGGTAGTTCCCTGGGCTCTGATGGAGACACAGAGACCCTTCAGGTCTGCAGCGGGTGTATTTTATATCCCCCAAAACAACAGGGGGTGTAACTTCTTAACTGTAAAACAATGTTGCCCACCCCCATCCTTTCATCCTGTTTACAATTCCTCTGCCTCCCAGGCAATGTCGCTTCCCTCCTTCCCCTTAGCCAGCCAGAAACCACATCCTGAGCAGTGTCCTCGTTCACCAACTTCCGGGCAGCCCTGCAGGACCCTCGGACCTCAGATTCCAAGTGCACAGGTAGCCTTGCTAAACCCATTTTCTCTCAATTGACCTGGCCTCTGGCTCCAGCACTGCTCACAGGTAAAGACTGACAAGACTCTCTGATTCTCTTACTTATCCCTATTAAATCTTTGACACCAGAGGAAACCACAATCCATTGATCTTGTGACATCTTTTCTCTGCCTCATCCCCTTTGTAGTTTCACTTCTCTCCATTGCAAGCTTAACTTCTATAGTCAATAATTATAATCTCCTTTCTCTCAACTTTTTGCCTTTACCTTGCTTTATTGTGCACTTTCTGTGGAAAGCTCAGCCCCAACAAAATCCAACTCTCTATCTGCTAAGAGCCTGCCCTTCATAGCTAAAGCTGGCCTTTACTGACCTTCCCATTGCACTGACTTCTCCTTGTCACTCGTCTCAAAAGAGCCCTTATGCTTGTCAACAGTGGTGCCATATGCACATTGTCCTTGTCCATTTTCTGTTCCATTCTCTTAGACCAGTATCTCATGCATTTTCTTCTTTCCTCAGAACTCTGACACTTTCCTCATTTTCAGCTTTTGTTTTGCTCTTTATTTCATTGAAAAAAATTGAAACAACCACTTGAGTTCTTTTACAAGCTTTATTCATCACACAAATAAAGGATTTCTGCATCTTTGTCTATACATTCTGTAGTTCTCCAATTACTTTAAATGAATCAGTCACATGTACATAAAACAACAGTTCCTTAAAATACAAATTAACCAAAATGAATGGTATAAGGAACAGATTTAATAACATAACTAAGTAGATTCTTATCTAAATGTGCACTTAATCCCACCTCTTCTTGCTCCTCAGAAATTTTCTCTAGCTCTCCTCATCATTGATATTTTCTCTACTTGAACTTATCCTCTGCCATGTTATTTTTTGCATCTAAACAAAACAAAAAAAGCAACTTTTAACCCTCTTCACCGATCTTATATCACTTCCATCTCTCCCCACTTTAAAGTATGCTTAATAAAAAAATTAGTTATTTTACTAACGAATCTAGGCAAATACATATTTAAAATTTTGAATCACATAACCCTTAGATTCACTGATTTTTAAGTCAACAATATTATCTTGCAAATAGAATATTTTCAGCAATTATTTTTGTAATACAATGTTAATCTTCTAACCAATGCACTCAATATAATACGAATTACATTCTTCCAATATATACATATATTTAAATCACTGTATACCTGAGTGTGTCCATTTAACATCTTATAAAATAAAACAAGTTAATCTTGTTACATCTTATAAATTTGGTAATGCAGCACTCAGAATACTTTACTTAATTTTATTTTATTTGGGTTTATTGATTAAATATAATAAGTAAAAACATTTTATTTGAAATGACCACTAGATTAGCCTGAGTGCTGAGAAAGAAACCAATGCACATGTCACAGATGTGTCTTTGTGGAAATATTTGAACAGTATCTGTGGCTGGGAATTGTACTTAGAGTTTTGAAAGTTGGATCCATATTTAGTATCTGTTTTTCATCCCAGAATGGAGAACATTGAAATTCAGTAGGCAGCCATGAAGTTCTCAATGTGAAATATTGAGGAACACACACAATGTGCTTCCATATTTCTGAATCCTACATAAAAAGTCATTAAAAATACCCTGACAGAAAGTCAATGGAAAAATAAAGTAACAATTTTATTTGCATGGTCTCGCTCTTTGCTTTGATTATTAGGATTTAAATATATTTCTTTATAAAGTTTAAATTGTTAAAAGAATTTGTGAAAAACAAAATATACCATATTCTTTGGAAATTATTTTCACATTATTTTTATTAATAATGCATTAAATATAGAGCATATTTTAAATTGCTATAATATGAATATATGTTATGAGATATATAATATTGCTGAGAAATATTATTTGGTTTCCTTAAATTAAAAAGATATATATGAAAATATAATGGACTAGCAGAGAAAATTGTCAAAATAGATGTCTTTTTGAGAAGTGATTTCTTGAGTAAATACCAAAAATATGTCGAAAATAATAGCAATTCCCTAAAATTCTATAGAATCATTTGTAAACTGTATATATCCCTCAATTATTAAATTATAAAGGCTATATAGGAAGTGATTTGTCTTGTGGCTTAGGATTTCATTTTATCAATCAAGGTAAGATCATTCATATCTGAAGTTAGTCATCATCCACTTATGGCTGTATTCACAGGATAACTACAGAGTTAGGTATTTGTGATAGACATCACATTGTCTATTAAGCCTTAGATATTTAGTCTCTGAACCTTCATGGAAAATATTTGCTGATGTGTTGACTAAATGATCTTTTAGTTTCCTTTCAGCTATTACATTCTATAATAAATGCTATGTAATCTGACCAGGTATACAAGTTGGAAAAAAAAATGCTTATGTGTTTTTAGGATTCATTAATTCATTCTGCTAATCAAAGATCATAGTAGCATATTTCTTCCAAAAAGGTAAAATCACTGCTCAACCTGTTGCAATTGTGTATGTGAATAACATAATATTTCCCAATTTTATCTAATAACACAATAATAATTAAGTAACCAAATTAATTCAAAATAATTAGAAAGGCTGATTTATTACAGGGCTTTTTAAATTAGAGCTTTATAGGGAAGAAGGTACATTCCTGAGAGATCATCAATTTGCTTTAATTAGGCTGTGCACTGCAATTTTATTTGTATTTATTTATCTGGACCTAAACTAAGATTAGATGTTCACATATTAAGCCATATACAAGAAGGGAAACACATGCATAATAATATTGCATATTAGCCAATGAAAACTGTTTACAAAAATTATTAACAAAATACTTGCAAACCAATTTCAACAGCACATTACAAATATAAAACATCATGACCAAGTGTGGTTTATCCCTGAGCTGCAAAGAGGCTTCATCATATACAGATCAATAAATGTGACAGATCACATTAACATTATGAAGAACAAAATTCATACGAGGGCTGCCCAGAAAGTATCCAGCCATGTAATTTGAAAAATTGAGGCATATATGACTGGATTTTTTTTTTTTGGACAGCCCTCATATGATCATCATGATAGATGAACTGAAAGCATTTGACATCCTTTCATGATAAATATTTTCAACAAGGTGGGCCTGAAGAAACATGTATCAACATGTTATAACAAAGGTCATATAAGGCAAGCCCATAGCTAACATCAGACCTAATGGTGAAAAGTTTAAAGCTTTTCCTTTAAGACTAGGAATAGGACATCGGTGCCCTTTATCACCAGTCCTATTCAACATAGAACTGGATATCCTTTGGAGAGCAATTGGGTAAAAGAAAGAAATAAAAAGCATCCAAATAAAAAAGGAAGAAGTAAAATTGTCTGTTTCCAGATAAACTATCTGAATATGTAAAAAATCCTAAAGGCTCTGCCAATAGAATGTTAAACTAATAAATACCTTTAATAAAGATTCAGGATACAAAATAAACATACAAAAATCTGTTATGTCATTATACACTAAGAATGAACGATCTAAAAACAAAATCCCATTTACAATAGTACCAATAATAAAATACTTAGCAGTAAATTTAACTAAGGAGGTTAAAGATCTCTCCACTGAAAACTATAAGGCATTGATGAAGGAACTTCAAGAAGAAAAAATGAACAGAAAAATATTTCATGTTCATAGGTAAGAAGAGTTCATTAATATTGTTAAAATATGCATAACTACCTAAAGCCATCTATAGATTCAATGCAATCTCTATCAATATTCCAATGGCATTTTCTTAAAAGTTCCACATTTCCCTCTCACTTGGTTGTGAAATTGGATATAACTTAAGTGTTCAAACCCATTTTTCCTCACCCATCATCTCCCTGTGATGCAGTTGTGCAGACAGAAGTCTAAACCCCTGTGACTCTTATGCCTTCACCATAGCATATCTTTCTCCCTGCAAAGCTCCTAGTTTTGTTTTTTCTCCAGAATCTTGATCAAGTCTATTAAGGCTTTGGTGACTCTTGTTTTAAAAACTTCTCTATACCTGCATTCAAAATTCTAATTTTATTTGTGTAACCCTTGATGGACTGATTTGGCCAGGGCCTTCAACTTTCTCCTATGGTTTCCATAAACTTTGTTTCCTGTTCTATATTCTGCAAAACTTCCATGCTCTATCTTCCACGTCACCAATGTGGCCTACGGACTCATATCCATTTCTTTGTTCATTGCTAATTGTTTCAGCAAATACACACTTGTGTGCACACACATATACATACACTTTCAAAAAATTCATCTTTTTTAGTGACTCCTTTGCAATAATAGTTTATATTCATATATAGTTTCAAATATGCCTGAATATAATAATGAGGAGTTTCAATTTCCATCTAATATTTCCTTTCACCAATAATTATTTGTTTTCTCTAGGCAAATGTATCTGTTGTTCATCTTGACCTTTGCTTATTATTATTTTTCTTTTTGTAGTTAATGGTAGTCAAGTGTTTTCTATTTATATATGAGAATAAATAGAATGGTTAATTTAAGTAGTTGGTGAGACTGTTCTCTGGTTTTAAAACACTTTAAACCCAATAACCTTCTCTCCTGAATGTGTGACCCACACCACTACCTACTTGGGCAACAGTACAGACACCCTGTGTGAAAGGTGACTGTCCAGACACTAACAGCAAGAAGGGGATGCTTACCTGAGTGCGACCTTTCTTTACTCCAGGTTTCCTACCAGACATGCAGCTGCAGGTATCAGCCCACACACCCGTGGTCCTGCTAGATCGAAGAGAAAAGATACATTCTTTATTCAGTGTTTTTCTATCTATGAGGTTTTCACCTCTACTGTGGAAGAACACTAATGATTTTCCTGTTTGTAGACAGAAATAGCATTTCAAACATGGGACTTACAGGTCTCTGAAATAAAGCAGTTTGGTCAAGTCACATCCCACTCATCAGCCTCAGCTTTTAATCACGTTTTGGAATGTTCTCTGCCCTTCAGCGCTCAGAGTTCAGGTACTCTTCATACTGTCTCTGAGTACAGTGTCCCATCAGCTTTGACAGAGTAATTAAATCTGTATAGTCAGACCTCTAAATAACATGGAAGTGACTACAGTAGTGCAGGTACTTGGGAAAGAGAAACTTTAGCCAACAGAGAAAAGCAAACATTATTATCAATCCATCACGTAAATCAAGTTGTATACACAAGATATTTGTGCAGCTAAGATATTTTTATTTTCGTTATGTGGTTTCATTTAGGTGTACAGAGCTAATGTCAACAGTTCGCGTCATATTTCCTTTTATAATTAAAAAATAACATGAAAACAATTACATTGAACATCATGTTACAATAAACATTCAAATTGTTAATTTGCTTCTCCATTATATTTATTTATTCTCTCAGTGCGTGGGAAGTCTAAAGTCAAAGATGTGTGTAATCAACATGTGCAAAGATCTTATGTCCTAAATTTCTCATAAGTACCTATGTTTGTTGTTAGTTCTTAAATTATATGTATTTTATTCATGAGAAATACTCCCATTAGGGTGCATCAAGTTTTCAAGTGTGTTTGCAGAAAAGAAAATGTTATGTGGCACCCACCTCACCTCTCTTCATATCACGTAGGTATAAATTTTCCTGTTTGTAGACAGAAATAGCATTTCAAACATTTTCAAATGATAAGAGATAATAGTTATTGATAAATACTTGAGAAAATATGATAAAATAATAGAAGTGACCAGACTTAATAACTGTCTTAACTAACATGCTTTTAATTTTATGGCAAAGAATTAATTTTTCCACACACAGGATATATGTGATCTATTCACAAGGATAAATAAATTACCCCATAAAATGTGCTTTGTAGTTGAGCAATGGGCACATGATATACCTCGTGTTGATACAGTTAGTCATTTTGCTTTTCATGTGGCACCTGGATCTTCATCTGTTTTATTCCATTTTTATTTTAGGGAACAAACTATAACCATGAGTACATTTTCAGTACTAGTTGCTACAGAGTTGTAGAATTTTAAAGCTGGAAGAAATCGCAGAGATTAGCTCACTTAGCACATTAAAATTTTCTAGCTGAGATCTTGGCAGGAATAAAGTAAAGTAGCTCCACAAAAGAAAAATATGAAAGATACAAAGATTTGTGTTTTTCCAGAAAATGTGTTAGAGCAGAGCTCAGTCCTGAAACGTGTGTTCCTAACAAGAATGTTTACAGGTTCTGGAGGCACCCCTTTTGTTCCCTGAAATTCAAGCTACCAGTCGTAATAGATTCATAGTCCACTACCATTGCTGCTATTCCTGAGCCCTCCCACATGTCCTCTGAAACCAATCCACTGAAACATAATCTTAGGTCCCTTCCTGGGGGACTGTGAACTTAGAGCTAGCTCTGTGTTGGCACAGAGGGGCATGCCTCAGTGCAATGGTAGCTGCAGACATGATTAAATGGAAACTCAGAGAGTGACAGCACAGATATTCCAGTTAGGTGGATATTTACAGAAAGTAATTTGGAATAATATATCATTAAATGCTTTAGTCATCAGAAATGATATCAATTAAATGACTGCAGCCACACTACCACAATACTAAGCAGACATTAGGAGCTAACAGTTTATAAGAAGAGTTAATGGAGTAGATCAGATAAGCAATTTCTAAGGGACTGAAAAGAGTATAGAGTCATTTTCCTTCTTATCTGTTTTGCACTGGGCAGCTAAGGGGCAGTTTCTTAGCATCAAACCAATTGAATTTTATAGTTAACTTTTTTTTTTCAAAAGCATATTATTTTTGCTAATTTAAAAGTCAAACTGTAGATGACTTTTTTTTTTCTTAAGTGATGGATCATTTCTGTATTCCCATCTGGCATTTTCCACTATTTAAGGGTATTAATGAAGGGTTAGAATCAAGAGTTGAAATTTTATGAGAAACAATAAAAGAGCTTAAATACCATAAAGAAAATTCTTGCTTGAACCTTGCACATGTGCCAAGTGTCTAGTCATTGCATGACTGGTGTTGCTTAAATTTTATCAAATTCCTCCTAAAATTTTTTGGGAACTGTGCCTGGTGGCTACCTACATAAATAGTGTCATTATGCAATAATGACCAATCCTCAGGCAGTGTGTTTAATCTTCTGTAATCAACTAAAAGGAGCCTTTCAGAAATCTATGATAATCAGGGCATGTTTCTCCCTCCAGCCTTACATTTTGCCCTCAGATTACACATTCAGAGAGATCAATTATCTCATCCCAGAATTACACACTTTCTTGCCTGGAAAGCCAAAATAATTTATCCTGGATGTGGATTAATTGTGTAGTCTTTAGTTATTACTTGAAAAAGATCAGTAAAATCTCCAGAAAAGGTCAGAGGTAGCATTTATTCAGAGAAGGTTTGTTAGAATCTAGACCAGGAAATTCATGATAAAGACAATGAGAGATAGACAGATTCTGGATACACTGTAAAAGTGGAACCATCAGAATTTTCTGATGGGTAGGAAGTTTAACGTGAGAAGACAAATGGAAAAGGGCAGTTTCAAGACCAGAACAACTAGGTTGATAAAAAAAAAAAAGCATTAAATGAGGTGAAAAAGAGTAAACAGGTATGTTCTCCAACCTCTGCTCGTCAGCAAGAGAGTAATTCAAAGGTAGACTGCAGAAGTAAACTTGTCCGTTCCTCGAATAGAAGGTATTTAGTACCATGAGATTAGGTGGTATCACCAAAGGAGAAAATATAAAGAAAAATGTCTCCCGAATTGAACCTGAGACTTTTCTCTCTTATGAGGCCCTAGAACCAACAAAGGAGACTGAGAGGACATGAGGGAAGAGATATAATAAAAACCTGAAAGCCAGAGAAAGTATTTTAAGGAAGGGAGAATAAAAATCTAGGCCTAAGGCCTGCTGGCTGATGCGTCAAGTACCGTGAACACCAGAGGTGTCAACTGGTTTGGGGAAGTTTAATAGTGGGGTAGAAAAAGCAGACTGATCAAAGAGCAAGTAGGGAAGAGTGGGTTGGGAGGATTTGGAGAGAATGCATACAGAAAACAGAGTTGAGAATTTTTTTTCCATATAAAAGAGGAGATAGATTGCTAGAAAGGCAAGATGAGTTTTCTTCTTATTTTTTGATAGTTTTTCAAATGGGAGAAATAGTTATGCCAACATCTCTTGGAAATGAGAAATAGCCAGCAGAAAAGACAAGTTGATATATGGAAAAGAAATGAGAACAAAGAAGTTGATTATAAAAATGGGGGCCATCCTCAGACAGAATGATAGCTAATCTATTATAGCAGGAAGACAAAAAAACAACACACAAAAACCCGAACAGTGCTCGTATGTTGGTAGATGGCCCCAGGTGGAGGGAATGCCTAGAAGCTCTTTTCTAGATGCCTCTGTCTTCTGAGACGTATAGAAAACCAGATCATTGGCTGAGACTGCACAGGTCTTTTTGGAGATAAGAGGAGCAAGGAAAAACCACGTGGTAGTTTTCTAGAAAAGAGGAAAAAAATTGCTAGGCAGCAGAAGGGCCTACATGAGAGCGATGGTCACGGTGGTCATAATAAAATTGAAAATCACTAATAAGAATGGTATTTTTCGCTCCATAGGTGCAGCTGCAGGCATGCAGAATTGGATTAGATAAATAATTAGATTTAAATATGGTTTGTGTTTGAAAAAGAACTTGTGAAAAGTGAGAGGAGCAAGAGAGTTGGAGTGTATTTAGCTAAGATTTAAGCTAAATAAGGAGGGAAGTGAGGACATGCAGGGCTTATGGAAGAACAATGGGCGACAGGCCTTGGAGGGGCTGATGAGGTTGGATGATTTTTTAAGTCAGAGTAGGAGGACGTACACAAGAAAGCCAAGGGGTTGAGAATGAACATTAGACTGAGAGTGTAATGTTGTAAGCAGATTACAGACGTCAGTTTTGGATATTCGAAGGTATTCTACAGGGGAAAAAAGGCTGAGGCAGCATAGATAAGGGCATGGAGGAGAAAACTGTAAGGAATTGAGAGATCCAGGGGTGGGAAGCTGATTTTTATAATAAAACCAAACAGAACCGAGATAGGAGGAGGCCGGAGAGAATGACCGTGAACCAGGGCTGAAATCCGCAGGAACTGACGTGTCTGACGAGCTTCCAGCAGATGCCCACGACGTAGCATCACAGACCAGTGACGTGGGATCCAGCTACGGAGGCTCCTTTAAGGAGGAGGGAGGCAGAACAATGAGGAACACAGAAGCACCTGTATTGTAAATATAAATGTGTGACCCTGGGTGTGCAAATGTAGGTGAGGATATTTTAAAACCCTATCGAGTAATGGTTTGCAGTAGAATGTGCGAATGCTTGCTCTTCCTGTCTTTCCTCTGCTAATCTCTCGTCTTAACTGCTTCCATCTCTTAGATCTCCTTCCACCTGCAGTGGGAAATTGTTTGGAATTAGTATGTGCTCCGCCGTTTCAGACTTGATAGCTTGACCTTGATCTCAGGCTACTCTCTGAACTGCCTGTGTTGTTTCTCTGTTAGCCTTCTACCCCCTACGCAGAAGTTAAAGGCACATTTGATAGGTCTCGGTATGTATGTCTTTTGTGCAGTTTCGTGGTGGGAAAGTCCATTGGTCTTAATAGTTTTACTTCCCAGGGTACTGCGACTTTTTCTCCTTCAAAATACATTGACCTCTAATCTTATGAGCATAAAGAGCACAAGATAATATACCAGCTATAAATATATTCGGACAAACCAGGCTGCTTATTTTCAGACTGAACATGCTGTTCTATTCCTACTACCTTCTATTAAGGAAAAAAAGTAAATGTGATGTAGGTCACTCCTCATTCACAACTAAATTAGGAGGAATAGAAATTTCTCCAAGTATACCTTAGGGGGTTATTTTTTAAATCTAAGTTTAAAAATATTCCAATAAATATATAACCTTTTCAACATTTGAGCTTTCTTATAAAAAATAAAACAGGTGCTATAATTAATCTCAGCTTAGATCCACTGAGAAATACACTTATTTTGATTAAGATAATAGTTATGATTTGAGCTACTAGAATGGGGGAAGGTAAAACTTAACTAATGCAGGTGAATAGCATTACCTATTTTACATGATTCTGTTAGGTTTTGGCCAGTGAAGAGGCTGCAGGAGACTAAAATTAGTAAAGAGAGAAATTTAATGTGTGTTTGAGCAGCAGGAAGTCAGACAAGTGTACTAGAACTTCCCCGAGTAGCAGGAGAGTTGAGTGTTTATTCAGCAGCACAAACAAAGGTGGTCTGAGGCAAACAAAGGTGACCCGAGGCCAGAAATTCCACGGGGGAGGTATACCTTGCTTGTCTTTGGGCTTCCCATGTCTTGTTCCCACAGTCCACTGCGATCCTGAGGTCCTGCCTGCAGCCCCCCATCGTGCAAGGGCCCTCTTGCTGATGGAGCACCTGGAGGACAATGGGGGAGGCAAAGCCAACTTGGGGGTAAAGCAAAACGAGCAAAATAAATGGCTTTCCCCCCCTCCCTTTCTTGTCCTATGGCCTAACAGATTGAATGTTCCATTTTCAGGGAACTTACCATGTACTGACCAGTTCGGACATTCTCAGCTTCACCTGTCCCAGCTTTAGAGTAACCAGCTTTGCATGTGCATGGCCCAGCTTCCTCCATAGTGACCGATTTTATGGCAGTATAAAGTGACCACCACTTATATCAGGTTTGAACTACACTAGTGTTACCGTTGCTGCTAAGGCATGCTACACTAAGAAACACTGGGCACCCATGCACATCTAACTGAAATGTATAGGGAGATAACATCTGTGGAGAGAATCTTAAACAAATAGAAAGAGACAGGAGCTGACAGGTTATTTTCTCTCCTTTCTCTACTGGACAGCCCTGTTCTGAGTTGCAATACTTCGCATGACTCTTAGAAGACAGGCCATGACAGTGTGCCACTCAGCGCTCCTGCTGTAAGAAGCCTGATTGACAAGGACCCAGCTGCTATGCTCAGAACCCACCACCACCTTCATGGGATGCCACACCGTCCATGGGATGCTTTCTACCAAAGGCAGAGGATACCAGGATACCAAGACAGGCCCATTCCGGCAAGACGCAGGACTCCTCTGATAGGTGACATTGTCACAGAGACAACTCATTAGTCTTGCCGAATCTTCCTTTGAAATGCATTGCAATCTTACACTGCCTAAGCTCCTTTCTCTTTGTCACAGGGGTCAGACCTGCATCCTTGTCTGGTGGCCCTGCCACCTATCCGGGTACTTGCCCTTTTCCTTTCACAGTTCTTTTCCTTGGTCAATCCCTGTACTTCTAGTTCCATCTTGGTGTCTTTCTGACCGATAATATAGATGAACTCAAGTGTCCCAGCAATAATCTGAGAATATAAACAGTAAGAAGGGAATTTAGGACAGACTTACTCACCACTTGACAGGCCAAGTCAACACTACTCTGAATAGTAGTGCGGCACAGATAACTCCTCCCACAAGGAGGGACCTAATTATTAAAGTCTTCAGTATTGACAATCTAGTTAAATGTCCAAGTGGAAAGGAATATCTCAAGTTATCTAGGTTAAATATCTAGGTTAAAAATAGAAAAACGAATCCTGCAAAGGCAGAGGTGTTCACTGGGCAATGAAAAGTCCTTTTGACATTGGAAGAGAGATAATGAGAGAATATTAGTGATTAAGAAGCTGCCATTGCTAAGTGTGAGACCCAGAAGGCCTCTGGCAGCTGACAAAGAGGTCCTCATCTACTGCAGTGAAAAACTACACGTAGCTTAAAAAGAGGCTGAAAAATAGATATTTTGAGACAAAGAATCCAGAAATGTCGATATGCTTAGCCAAGGTAGATCAGTTACACGAAGGTCAGGTTCTGGTTGTGAAAAATCCTACACCCAGAAAGATGAAATGAGAAAATCTGGAGGAATGCCCTTGTAATGTTGATTTTTGAGACACCCATGAGATGTCAGAGCTGGCAGGGTTGGCCCAGCTATTAAGACAGAGCACTGCCACGATGTTGAAAGATGCTCCAGAGACCTTTCCCCTCAGGTAAGACTAGATAGCTCAGAAGCTGCTCCCACTTCCTTCCTTGTCCGCCAGGCCAACACTTAGATTTTGGTCATAACATATGCCACCTATTGACATGCTGGGCCTGACAAGTTTGGAAACAGGCCACACACTGAAGCAATTATAGGAATTAGCTTGTCAGTACTGGTGAGAGCCAGAGGAATAGCTCTAATTTGGGATATTGGGGACACTCGATGAAGCAGGGTGCTAGAATGTACGAGTATACACATTTTTCCATGACAGGAGATTGGACGCTGGCTAGGACCTCAGGGCATGGGCTAACTCAGCGCCATGCTGGTAGCTAGAAGCCTGAAGACAGTGATGGCCAAATGCTTGAGTTGGCTGAAGAGGAGAATGAAGTGACTAGAGAAAGTGGTCAAATTGGAAAAGATTTATTATGTCAGACCAGAAGACCCACAGAGGGTAATGCTCCTTAGGACCACCTACTGGACAACTATTAGGAATGTACTGAGGAGAGGGGACTCCTGCATCATGGTGAAGTTCAGTGGTGGCTGTCCTGTGTACGGCACGGCTGATGGTAGGAGAGGCAACGACAAAATCACAGACTATGTATGTGTGTATATATATATATATATATATATATATATATATATATATATATATATATATATATAATCCTATTAGTAACTAAACTAAATCTTGAGTACCTTATACAACTGTGAGAAATTCTGACTATAGTACCTTATTATAAGAATTGTAGCATGTTGGACTGGTCCAGAATGCTATTAGAAATAAAGATTGAATCTAATGAGACAAATAAGAAAACCTAATGAGGAAATATCATTTAGTGCTTATCAGAAACTTGTTTATATTTGGAAGTCTTGAACATATTTGACATGTAGTTGTGGAAATTTATTTATCTATTCTGTCAGATGTTCACTTGATAATAAGTTAAAATCAAATAGCAGTGACTACTCTAATAGTTTATATTTGCACTAAATTTGTTAAACTATATGAATATAGCAATATATATTTATTTCCTATTCATTTTTGAAAGCCAGGAAGCATTCGTATTTTTAAAATGACATGCTAGTACTATTATTTTAAATTGAAAAAAGGCAAGATTTGTGCATATTTAAGTATTTGTAAAGACAGACACTTGGGTGTGAAGCTAGTAAAATCAAACTTACAATATCCATTCATCCATATACCTTTTATTGAACACCCACTCCCTCTCTTTTTATTATTTATTTATTTTACATTTATTGGGGTGACACTGGTTAGTAAAATCATCATCTATGTGTTGTATTTTGTGCTCACTACCCAGAGTTAGTTGTTCTTTTATTACCATATAGTCGTATTTGAACCCCCTTCCTCCTTCACCACTCCCCTCCCCCCTCTCCCTCCAGTAACCACTAAACTCTTGTCTGTGCCCCTGAGTTTTTTTTGTTTGTTTTTTCTATTCGGATTGTTCATTTATTCTGTTCTTTAGATTCCACATATAAGTGAGATCATATGATATTTGTCTTTCTCAGTCGACTTATTTGGCTTAACATGGTATCTTCTAGTTCCATCCATATTGTTACAGAAGGTAAGATTTTATTCTTCTTTATGGCCAAGTAATACAGCATTGTGTAAATGTACCAAGGCTTCTTTATCCAATCATTTATTGAAGGGTGTTTAGGGTATTTCTGTATCTTGGCTATTGTGAATAATGCTGCAATAATCATAGGGGTGAATATATTTTTTTGAATTAGTATTTTGGATATCTTTGGATAAATACCCAGGAGTGGAATTGCTGGATCATAAGGTAGTTCCATTTTTACTATTTTGAGGAACCTCCATACTGTTTTCCATAGTGGCTAGATGAATTTGCAGTCCCACAAACAGTGCACAAGGACAAGGGATCCCTTCTCTCCACATTCTCACCAACACTTGTTGTTGGTTTCACCCCCTTTCTTTTAATAGCAGAAATTTTGTTAGGTGATAGGGATTCTTAAATGAAAACATAGAATTCTCTATCCTAATTAAAGACAATAGGAAGACTATGGTTGGATTTAATGAGTGTGTATGTGTGAGGGAGCATGACATAAACTAGCACTCAGAGGCCACTATAGGATCTGATGGCAACTTTGCATTTTTACAAAAATAATTTACTGAGGTGAAATCCATATTACATAAAATCAACCATTTTATATAAATAATTAGGTGGCTTTTAGTACGTCTGCAGTATTGTGCAACCACCACCTGTACGTTGATTCCAAGTATTTCCATCACTCCCAAAGTAAATCCCTTTACCCATGAGACACTTTCTCCCCATTCCTTACAGCCCTTGGAAACCAGCAGTCAGCATTCCGTCTCCATGGCGATGCTTTTGCACTTTGACTCTGCAAATGTTACAATGCCTGAGCACTTCCTGGGACGATTTGATCAGATCCACAGAAAGTACTTTAGCCCATTAGAATCTTAGAATCACCACTTTGTAGACCAGTGAACAGAGGCTTAAGCCACAACATACCACTACATTTTTCAAAACATTAAACAGACTGTACATTGGACACTGACTATATTTGGGAGTTGATTAACCGTTTTCATTGCATATGGTATTTTATGAAATATCCTTCCAATATCTGGTTATCATCTGCAATTTGAAATTAAATCTGAAGGTTATGTTAGACACTGCTTTCTAGCACTGTATGTGATGGAGGAAAACTTGTTAATTATCACTGTGCCCTCCTACTCTTGGGGTGATAAAAATCTCTAGCAGACATAATGTGTCCTTTTTGGTATTTAATAAATATCAAGCAATTTCCATATCACTCCTTGTCAAAGGATTCTAGCCTAAACTGGAGAATTTAAGTACTAAAAACAGAATAAAACTTCTTTTTATCATTTCATCATCTATCCTGTCTCATAATTATGATGATAAAGCTTGATCTTTACTTAATATTTTAAACCTATTGAGTAAGAATCCTTAAAATAGCCTTAAACTTGTTAGAAATACAAGTTTAGTTGTATTAGGTATATGCTATTTCTTTTATTCTGTGTTTCTGTGTGTGTGTGTGCAAGAACAATTAGATTTTTTCTCAAAGTAATTTATAAAATGCCTTTTGTGTGTGAATTGAGCATATCATCCTTCAAGTTTTATTTATAGGTGTGTCTTTCTTTAATATTTTAATCCTTACATTCATTTTCAAACCCTGTGTTTACATGTTATTTATCAAAATAATTCAATAATTAATCACAAATATTGCACAGTGAAATATTTTTGATAAATAATATAACCCATAAATGAAGTTACATAAAGACAAAAAAAATTCTCACCAGAAATGTAATCATTTCATAAAAGAATTTATAATAAATTAATCAGCAGACACAGTGGGAGGAAAATCACATTTTAAAAGTTAGTTTTTCCTGGGGTAAGTTTGTACAGTATCTTCATATTGAACACATAGTTTGAATGTGCATTGCATTTGTCAGAGCTTTACATGTCTGTTTCATAACTTTTGGGGATTGATAGCCAATTTCAGAAATGGAGACTGACTTCATTTAATTCTTCATTTTATTTGATAAAAGCTCTCACTATAAACTATCGCTGTTCTCTAGGAACAAGCTAATTACAGAAAACATCTTATGGTAGGAGACATTTAATTAACTAACCAACATGAAGAATATTGTAAACTCTGCAATGAGAGAGAGATAAGGATAAATGATTCGTATCCATACTATTAGAAGTATATCTCCAGACCTTGCTATAGGCATATAATTTAATAGATTTAATGTGAACATAAACCGATGTAGTAAACATTGTTATTGGATTTAAATCTATTATGAGGTAGACATCTGAGAGAATAGATAAATAAATTTCCCAAGGCCATGTATCAAGTAAATACCAGATCTGAGGTCCAAAATCAGACATAAGTTGCTTAACTTATATTTCACTCATAATGACCCACTTGCAAATACACACACACACACACACACACACACACACACACAGACACACATACACCCACATACACCCACATACACCCACACCCAAACACACACACATGCACACGCAAGCACACACACACACACACACACGCACACTCCTTCCCACCCCTGGAATTGGCACACACTTCTCCCTCCATGGATCTTATGCTTGTATGTAAATCTTGGGTTCCTACGCTTTGAAAGAATAAAATCCCAGCAGCATGAATTGGCACCAGTATTGTGATTTTTCCTTGGTCAGTTACATGTAGGCAAGGTGACATATATCATTTCCCAATAGAAATTTAGTCAGTTTTAGATCCTCTGGGTATTTCCTTCCTTTCTGCTAGAAAAACAACTGTTTCAGATGATGCCGGTCCAGCCTGCATCCTGTGGCAAAGTTGACATGGAGCCAACTGACCCACCATGGACAGCTAATTAATAGAAAACTGACACACCATTATTTTAAGTAAATGTTTTTTTATGATCATTGACTCTTATTGAGCCATAACATAAACTTATATGAAATAAAAATTTTAAATGTTAGACTAGATTATTATTATATAATTTTAGGAATGGATTAAGTAGACATGAAGAATGATTGAAGTTGATAATGCATTTCTTTACTATCATGGACTTTAACTTCAAACTTCTTTTTGATTTACCTGTGCAGCTCCCTTATAAATTGTCTAAAAATGTGTGCACCTTCTCCAGAATAAATCCTGCATGCTTTTCAAAGAACGAAACTGAAACGATCGCCATGTCGTAGCCTAAGATGCCCTTGCCATATGGTAAGTGCCAATCTTTGCAAAGCAGCACATGTTCTGTCAGGGAGTCTCACTGACGTTTTGACTGGATTGCTCTATTATCTGAGCATGTCTGCCAAAAGAAAGCACCTGCACAATAAGTGTGCACAGAAGCTGCCAGCAACAGCAGAAGGAAAAGAACATACACGCTGACAAGTTACCTGTCATCCTCAGATCTGCCTAGCAGTTTATGATAGATGCCTCTGTGTACTTGGTGTCTTACAATAACTTCTGTGTATACTTGTAAAGAAAAACCTCATGTCTTTGGAAATCCAATAGAAAATTGGACTCCAGATAAAGAACAGTGACCATTCAGGGTTTCTGCTACAAAGTCTCTTGTTAGGATGCATTAAAACAAGCGCCAAAAAAGAGCCATGTATGTTTTTTCTTGCACAGTTTCTCGTTTGGCTTCCAAGATGGTTCAAACGGATTATAGGACCTATTCTAAGAAAATATATCATGTTATGTTTCTCTAAATGCAAAAAAGATAAGAAGTTGAATTTTGAGAAGAGCATTTCTCAGGATATACTTGGTCAATATTATTTGACTTTCTCAAATTTTAAAGGTTACATAAACTATAGCAAGAAGTATACTATGACAAATCATGTGTAAAATGATTGTCAGTTTGATGTCACCTTATTCATATGTATTACTAGTCCAGTTTTCTTCTTATCAAAAATAAAAGAGAAAGCAGGCAGTCTTGAGATTTTCAGCACTTCTTCACATACCCTCTCTTAATTTTATTAATAAATTTGCTACAAGTAGTTAATTTTTACATTAAATTATTGTTTCCTATCTCAACAGAGCAGAAGCTGGAGAACAGATTAAAGGCTTACTTCTACACTTTTTTGTGTGAAAAATTCAAGTTGCTTTACTATTTAATATATAAATACAATAAGAAATTCAAATTTTATCACAACATCAACCAAGGCCTTGTTTCATGCCAGACAGGCTAGTTGGCTCAGAAACGTCCCCAGAACAGCATTATAGTACACTGTCTTTGCATCTTCTCCTAAGAATTAAACTAAAAAGAACATTTTTAAAATTACGGTTTGATGTTCAAGTATATAAAAATAATTCCACAGATATTCTGATACTTTTTATGAGATAACTATACAAGAGAAAGATAGTCCCCCTGTCTCTATAATTCAGTTATATCATAAAAACTCATTCTGTACCTCGAAATAAATTAACTCAAGATGCTACTCACCACCCCATCTGCTATATTGCCTTAAATGCATTCCATGGAACCTGGATAACTTTAAGTGATTTCCCATCAAAAGCCAAAGGCTGTTTTTTAATGTTTGACTTCATTTCAGAAACGACCTCATAAACTCCTTGATGGTTTTCTTTTCTTTCCTTCTCTCTTTCTCTTCCTGTATGAATGAAAAAATATGCTACAAAATGTTCTTACCTGCTGTCTTTTATGTAAATTACTTCTGATTGTAGTTTGGAACTTTTCAAGAAAAAAAAGCTCACACTACATTTATACAGTGCAGGAAGACATTCTTAGAAGAAAGAGTGAAAATGCCCCAAAGTGATATCCTTCATTATTTTCTTGTACTTTCTATTATTTATAGGCATTCATTACTTTCTGTAAAAGACACACAGTTCAAAAAATTTAAATGTTTAAAATGTTATCTTTTTAAAAAAACGAAAGGGAAATTTTGTACCTGAGATTGACTGAAATCAATCCTATTCCTAGTAGAATTTGGAAGCATCTATTATTGTGTATAAATGGTATAAAACTATCCCTGCAGCTACTCACTGCTTGAATGTCCTTTTAAATGCTAATCTAGGATAGTATATGCCTTTCCTGCTCCACTGGAGGCACGGGGCATGGCATACAGTGCAAGCATGGTATGTATTAGTGAAGAGGAAGTGGTGAGGCAGAATAGGAGGGATGGAAGGGAGGGAGGGAGGAGGGAGGGAGGGAGGAAGGAAGGTAAAAAAATGAAACATTAATGTATAAAAATAAATTACATATTTACATATTCGCAACAAAAGAAATCTGGAAAAAATATATTTAAAAATAACAAAACATAAAATACTTAGATATAAATGTAACAAGTGATAATGTAAGGTCTCTTCAGTAAAAACTACATAACTGATGAACTCAATTTAAAGGCTTAAGTAAATGGAGACGTATACCGTGTTGTTAAACAGGAAGATTCAATTCTAAGATATCAATTCTAAACAATTGTTTGTAGATTAAACAAAAATCCCAATAAAAACACTGGACTTCAGTGCTGTCAACACTGTGGCCTGGGTGCGATGCCCAGTGAGGGAACCACCAAAAAAAAACCCCAAAACAAACAAAAAAAAGCAAAAACAAACAAAAAAAACAAGCAAACAAAAAACACTGGAGTCTTCTCTTTTGTTACTGAAAATTGACGAATATAACTAAAATAATTTTAAAATCCGAGAATAAATTTGAAGTACTGCAGGACCTGATTTCAATAATTAGGTAAATGCAGAAATCAAGCCAGTGTATTATTGGTGAAAGAATGGATATATAAATCTATACAAGAAAATAGAGTTCAAAAATATACCCACATTTGGTGATCCATTGATTTTTGGCAGGGGTACCAAGAGATGAATATACAATACTAGAAAAATTTGGTGTATTTACAATAAAAAAGCATTCATCTTTACCTCACACCAAACACCAAAATTAACTCATATTGGGTGATAGAACCTAAAGTTAAATCTTAAATACATAAAACTCATAGAAGGAAAAAAAGTGGAGAAAATATTTGCAACCTTATAATGGGAAATATCAAAATCGTGCTCTTTGTAGTTCCTCCTGCAGGGCATTATACTTGTAGTTTCTGAGTTTCTTTCTCTTTTGTGCAGTGCAGTCTAATTGATGCCAAGTCCAGGCCATGACAGATTGTTCCATGAAGTGAATAGTTACACTATATAAAAATATATGAATCTCAAACTTCCTCAGTAGACAGTGTCTTCGTACAAATTAACTGATGGGTCAAATGCTTCCTGAAAGTTTTCATGGTAACTGGCAGAGCAGAATCCTGAGGATAATAGTCTCATGCAGAGCATTTGGAAAACTCAGGCATTCAAAAATTAGCCTCACAGTTGTCCTAATAGTAAATATTATATCAAGTTCTCTAGGGACACAAGAACTGATTACATTCTTTTGCTTAAATAATTATGGATAATAAAATAAATTTGCTAAACTTCATGGAGTACCTGGATTAATACCATTGATGAGCAGAAAAATTAGTTTATATGAAGCTAACCCATTCATATCTAAGCTACAATGAAAGTTAATCCGGCTACCTAAGAGAGTCTCAGCAAGGAGTTAAGGCCTCTCTTCTTTGTCAAAGCTAGGGAATCTTATGCACTATTCCCAAATATTTTTCAGTTCCTCCTTATATTCCCTAAGAGCCCTTATGGTAAGTCTCACAGTCATTAAATGTCTACTATGCAGAGCTTTAAGAGCTTCAGACTCGTTCCTGACAAAAGAGCCAACAATAATTACAACAGCAACAACTACGGTAGAATGATAGTATGCTTTTCAGAACTCAAACTGAAAATCAGATACCCTCAATTGAGATATAAACTTAAAGGGCAGTCAACAACAGAGATGAAAATCGACCCCTAATACTAAAAGAAAAAATTAGGGGCTGACAAGAGAAACATGTTTCTGTGTTTTATTTCAAGACTAGAAATGACTGATTATTCATAGTAACAACGAATCATCAGACCTGGTTATAAACCCATCCCAATTAATCAGTGACGGTTTTCAACACACACCTCTGAAAGCTAGTTAATAAGTGGTAGACACATATTGCTGAAAATCAGTCCATCAGCAAACAGCCTCACACCCATAACATCCTTCTTTTGCCAAGGTCAACCAACCCAAAATCTGCTTGCAAAAGACTACCTGTCCCTGAACTCAACATTTCTAAAAACTATGAGAGCAGGGCTTTGCTTTGTTCAAAGAGACAGGCTTATAAGCACCGCTTCTTCTTCTTTAGTAGAAATATTTTACTTCATTTTTAGATCCTGATTGATGACATCTTCCTTTAATAGCCTTTACTTGCTATTAGGTAGATAGGAAGTCTTCCAACTTCCTCTGTTACTTAACAGTAGCTTTCTACAACTAACATACTACTGGTAACAAAGTGCCTGTATGTGCCAGCTGCAATCACGTGGTGGCAAGTGTTCGTCCGTGCTCTTTCTTATTTCAGAATGAGCCTGTGTTCATTTTAGATAATTATCAAAATGTAAATATATGAATTCAAAAATCACATTGAAAACTCTAGATTATATGCCTTTATCTCAAGCATTCTACAGTCTTCATTTTGCCATTTACACGGTGCACAAATATTAAAAATGGTATATTTAGAGTTAGAAAATACAAATCTCCATTCTCAGCTGGTCACGTGACATTTGAGCCTATAGAAGAAGAGGTTCAGTGAGCAGTTGTGGCTGAGGTGGTATATTACGTGACTCGACCGGGTCAAGAGCACTTCTTTGTTCAGAAGGGACTAAGGAAATCTGAGAAAGTCTATATGCTACAAATGGAAGCTTAAGGCAGGTATATATTGTTTTTGTCTGTTTCTTCCTTCAATAAATCTTCATTGAATACTTATCTTGTGCTGGGATTCTGTGACAGGTGCTTGTTACAAAATGTATAACTCTCCAGCACATTTGATTTAGGAGTGGTTTTCACAAAAATGTGATAGAGATAAGAGGCTGGATGATCAAGAATTACTCAAAATGTGACCGAACAATGCTCCAGAACTGATCCAAGTGCCACTGTTTAAGTGGGCTGGGTACTTGTGATGATCATGATGAGAATATAAAAATTCTATTGGACAACTTCACGTGGATATTCATAGAATATTTTTAAGTGTCTACTAAGTGTTGCCAAAGTTATAAGATTGTAAATAAAGTAGATGCAAGTATCCCTTGAATAGAATCTCTGTTTACTAGGAAATACAGCTATTAAACATGTAATTGCAGTAAAACTTGGAAATGCAATGAAAGGAAAATTATAGGGAGCTATGAGAGAATATAAAAGGAGGACCTTGCAAATCAAAGATATGATTCTCAAGAAAATGATATCTCTGTGTAGACAGCAAGAGAGAAGCAATTCTTGAATGGCATGAAAGAATGGCCTTTGAAGGTAGACCAGACACTCAAGACTAGTTATGTCATCGATGGCTGGAGACCTTGCAGTTTCTCTTGCACACAGCTGCCCAAGGGGTAATACATTTAAATCTACCAAAAAATATTTGCTACATTCACATGCAAAATAAAATTTTAAAATATATCATAGCATAAAAAAGTTTATCATTGCTTACCATTTACTGTTTATTTTCATCTTCGACTTTTCCTTTTTTCCCCCTTAATAGACTTTCAAGAAGTGTCTATTAAGTGACAATTCACCAGCCTTGGGAATCCACCATTGTCCTCTCTGTTTTTATAAATTCGGCTTTTTTATATTCTACATATAAGTGATATCATGGAGTATCTGTCTTTGACTTCTATCCTAAGCCTTCCAGTGGTTTCTCTCCCATTTTTTATAAAACTAAATGCTCTGCAAGTCTCAAATGATGGGGTGTCCAGCTATTTCTCAATTACCAGCAATAACCCCTTCTGTCATTTACTCTGCTCCAATCATAGGGCCCTCTGTGCCAGGCAGGGTCTTGCCCCAAGACCTTGGGGTTTGGTGTTCTCTGTGCATAAAATGCTTTTTCTCACAGGTAAGCATACCGTCTTCTTCCTCAGGTCCCTGACTGCCTGGGCTAAAACATCTCTGTATTCTTTATTCTGTTTTTTTTTTTAATCTTATGTTCTTAATATTACTTGAAATTACATTAAATTTCTACTAGTTCATTATTATCATCTATCTATCCCTTCTGATAATGAGCTTCATGAGGTCAGAAAAATTATATGCTTTGTTAATTACTGCATTCCTGGTGTCAAAAAGTACTGGAGGGGAGTTCCCTGATGGTGTAGTGGCTTAAGGCTTCGGCATTGGCGCTGTCAGTGCTGCGGCCTGGGTTCGATTCCCAGTCAGGGAGCTACCCACGTACCAAAAAGCAAAAAAAAAAAAAAAAAAAAAAAAAAAAAAAAAAAAAAAAAAAAAAAAAAAAAAAAAAAAAAAAAAAAAAAAAAAAAAAAAAAAAAAAAAAAAAAAAAAAAAAAGAAAAAAAAAAGTACTGGAACATAGGAGGGAGAGAAAATATTTGCAAAATGGAAAAATAAAAGAATCTTATAAAGCAATTATAAGATTATTAGAGGTCAATCAACTAAAATTTACAAAAAGTTGGGAAATTGTCCAAGGTTTTAAAACCAGAATTTGATCTTACATGTCTAATTCCTGAGATGAAGCATGGTCTTAAGCACCACACTATGATACTTCATGTATGAAAATTGAGCTCTATTCTACGTGAAGCTGAAACAAGGATCACAGTGCTTTAAGACTGACAGTCCAGCAGAAATTCTAAGCAGGAATATCATGACTAGGGTAAATGAAAGTGGGGAAGTTGCTATAGAAACTGGTTGAATTTGTGGTCAGACAAGATCTACATTCTTGGCTTCTTTCCACCTGTGTAACCTGTGACAATGACCAACTTTTGTGGGTCCAAAGTTCCTCAATTTCTAAATATAAAAAAGTCAAACCTACTTTTTATGTGCTTGAGCAGATTCAAGGTAATGTTGTAAAGTATATATTATAGTACAGCCTCAGTTGTTAAAATGTAAACTTGATTTTCATTAAATAGAAAATGAAATTCCAGTATTGTAAAAATCAGTGCCTTTGATCTTGTATTAGAAAAAAGTTACATTGCAGTGTGCTTGAGGATTGGCGTCTGAGGGTTGATACCACATTTCACTCATTTTTGCACCTCAGTATAGAGCACTGTGTCTGGCACACACAGGTGCCCAGTAAATGTTTGGTGAATGAATATGACTCTTGATTTTATTAGCCAAGTGCAATGATGAGAACTGGCACAGTTTTTGTGAGTAGAGGCACAGTCTTCCATATCTTACTTCAATGCTTTCTACCCATAGATTATGTCAGTGAAGCTCTGAATAAGGAGTTGGTATGAGTAGAAGTAGTATTAAAGGAGCAAGCTTTCACGTTTTCTCAGATCCAGGGACTATCTGATATGTTTCTAGGTTCCCCAGAAAATGGTCCCTGAGATTAAAAATTTGCTAAATAAGTGACCCTAACCTCAATACAGAAAAGAAAAGGGAAAGGGACCCAAGGTAGGCTCGACTGGAAACAATATGAGGTGATGTCTTGTTGCTTCGCGTTGAGCCTTGAGGAGACACAAATAATTGCTGGGCACTTCCATCTGCTTAGCTCCCAGAATATCGCAAGACAGGCCATGTGGGGAAACCCGCAGAGGGAGGGAATACATTGCTCATTTGCCTGGTTTTTCTTATCCCCAGTGCAACATTAAAGTGTCCCATGGAGGAGTCAATACTCCATGGTTCTAGGACTGAACCAAATGGTCCATTTGGCAGTTGCTAGAAAGCCAGATCCCATGCCTGGCTCCATATCCTTCTGATGAGTCTGGAGGTAGTTGAGAGTTTAGAGTCCTAATGAGGCATCATTCCATAGTACATGGAATGGGGCCAGGGGCTGAGGGTTACCAAGGCAGGCAAAGCAGAAAGAATCTGAGGAACTCTGTGAAAAGTGTCCAATATATTTGTCAAGCAAAGATTTCTAGCAGAGAAATGAAACTTCACACTCCAATATTTAAGAGGCAATTTACCTGAAATATATAATTTTAAGTGAAAAATTGTTTTCACATAACAGGAGGATGAGCAATGATTTCCATGCCACTAGTCAGCATATTTCTTCATTTTCCAACCCCCAACCTTCAAAACAAGAAAACAACAGTGTGCATTTGAATGAATGAGTCCCCAGCATATAATTTTGTCTTCTGATATGTAAATTTCCTCAGTATAGCAGTGGCATCAAACATGTTGAATGTGTAAAATATATTTATATTTTACCTGCATCTGTGCATTATTTCTTATGGACACTTCTCAGTGTTCTGTATTTGCAGGTTCTGGAAACAAACTATGACTGTTTGGTTCTATCCTTCATTACAGCATAATGATGTAGATTTATGCTTTCAATATTGCCTAGCAAAATTTTTATTAGATTATCATGTATTCGTTTTAAAAATTTATCTGTTTGACCAAGATATTTTTTTTCCTTCAGATACCACATACAAATGCAGTAGACTCTCAGTTAACTGGCACCTATAGGGATTGGTAGGTGCCAGACAAATATAAGTACATTCTCCATTAACTGAAACTCAAGCACCACACACCCTCAAGCAACAGGCAAAACCCTCAAGCAACAGAAAAAATTCTCAAACAATTGGCAACAAAATTTTGCTGGTTGTTTGAGAGTACCCTTTGCTTGACTTCTGGGTAACAGAGAGTCTACTGTATTACTATTTTTAAATCCCCAAGGTGTAGGATTCTCTGCAATGTATCTTTGAAACAATTTACTCACAAACTAAAACAGCCCAATTATAAGAACCAACTAAGCCAACGTAGATATACTAATTTAAAAGGATTTTCTTTTGGGGAAGAATCCATATATTTTCTTAATAAAAATCCATACATAATCTTGAATTTAGAGCCAATTTCCTGACATTCACACACAAAAAAATTGTGCCTAATGTATCATGTCTCTTGAATGACTCCCAACTTAGTCGTTTAGAGGACATGGATAAACTGGTGCTCAGGTATCAGAATTTGATCCACAAGTTTTAGACCTGGTGAAATGTGTAGGATCAGGCCCTTGAAAGAATCCACATCGTGGTAAAGAAACTTATTAAATGTCCTTGCACTGCCAGTATATGAGTAATTTTGTTATTTCAGCACTACTCAAGCTAGGGAACAGATATTTCCACAAATTAACACATATTTTTAGAGCTCATTAGTTATAATCATGAACTTCCGGTGGGCAATACCAGTAACGCAGGCCAACAGCCGCAGTGGACTGTGATGGTGACATGGGACAAACAGGAAGCTACTGGCACCGAATAAAAATTCCCTCTTCTCAGAAAATCCTGATTTTTCAAACCTAGTAGCTCTTTTCTACCAGTTTTACAAAATTATAGATAACACATCCATGAAATGCTTAAATTTTGATTCACACATTCACTTCGTGTTTGTAGTCTGATGGATTAAAATTTTTTTTGTAGAATCATATAAATATGAAAGCCTGCTGTGATTTCACTCTTTATTTCTACTTCTGAAAAACAAAATAAGAAAAAATAAATATAGCATGCAAAATGTTATCTTTCTGAGAAAGCAACTTGAATATCAGTCACAGTTTGAAATACTGGGACCATATTTCTGAAGGAAATCCCACCTACAACTTTTCAACCAGAGTAAATATATTACTCCTTTAAAATTTGACCATGCTGTACTTGCAAGGAGGCAATAAAAGAGGCTAAAAGCCAGTCTTAACTACTGAAGCTTGTATTTAATGAAAAATATTTATGTTCACTTTAATTAATACACATCTTTTACTTTAAATTTGAAGGACATGTTCAAATTTATGCCAGTAGTATTAGGTGTTTAAGCAACATTAAGGAATTCCTAGAAAGGGCGAGTTATAGTATTTCATCATGGACTTTAAAAAAATATTAGCACAGCTATAAAAATGACATTACAACAGTCTAAAAAACTTTATACAAAGTACAAAAAAAGCCCTAAACTCTCAGTAGATTTTATGCTCAATTAACTCCCCAAACTTACCAATGAAATGGTTCATTGTGGAATTCACTACAAATATAGAAAAAAATAAAATAAGAGTGTGTTTGCTCGATCAGTAAGACTTACAGAAATAGTAGATGTGATCCCAAAATAAGACAGATGTTAAATATATACCATTAATTACAAATTTACTAAGATAAAATAAACATATTTCCTCTTGGAAGAACATATCCTCAGTCTGGACAGAGGTTCCCACTCTCTTTCTCTAAGTGTGTTCTATAATGTGTGATGTGAAAAAACGAATGGCCGTGAATTATGACCATTTGTTTGCATCTTGGCTGTGGTACAACTTTAAACGCCTAATCATATTGAGGAAGTGAGTGAGCTCTCTGTATATTCATAAAAGAGATGCAGCTCCCTTGGAAATCCCCCAACCCTTTTAATTATTTGGGCCAATGTGTACAAATAGCATGTTGTGACAGTATCAAAAACATTGAAGACATTCAATTTTAGCAAAAATCAGCAGGGAATGGAAAATGTATAAACAAAGTGAAGTCATGTAATTGTATTAAATATATAGATATGAAATATATTCTGAAAAATAAATATCTGTATAATATATGATATTTCCTAGGAAACATAAAATTATTGTCATTTTTCAAATTAAGCTCCTTATAAAATAAAATTGTTATTTAGAAAATAAATACCTTAAATGCTAATAGGAAGAATGAAATTATCCTAACTGCTTATCCAATAGCCATTCTCTTCATCTTCCTTGTAAAGATAAGTCCAATAAATTTATGCTGGTTCTAGGCCCATCCATTAATAATTGCTGCTTCAAATTCCCTTACAATAGAGGAAATAATGGTATGATGTTCAATCATTCCAAAAAGGTAAAAGTGGAAATCAATGACGTTTCGCTATCCCCATATTCTGTCTGAATTGCTGACATGTGCTTAGAAATAGAACTGTTCTGAAGCTCAAAAGGACTAAAGCTCAATCCAGGTTTAATAGAACAAGAAGCTGAAACAAGATTGTGGGATTTTAATGCGTTATAAATCAGTATTTTTCAGTGCAAGGTATGTAAATAAATGCAATGGCATGCCACACAGGTGCACTACTCCAAATAACTGAGGCGCTTCTTCCCCAGCTGCTGGAAGTAATGGCATTGACAGTTGGCAGCTGAATCCCACTTTGGGGCTTTCCCTCCCCTAAAGTGAGATGCATGGTCTCAAAGGCAAGCTTCCCAGGCCAGCTGGGATCCAAACATTGGATCATGTGGGAATGTGGTGTAAAGCCCCACCCTCTTACCTCAGAATGAAAGAATATTTAAGTTCCATGCTAGCTCCACTGCA
>PVJL010008670.1:31355-64718 GCA_004026885.1 Lyroderma lyra
ATCCTGTACCCTTCATACCCCGTGCAAGTGTTAATCATGAGAGCATTCTAAAGTCATTTTTCTGCATGCAAATCTCCTGAAAATTTCAAAGTTGGGAACTACTTAGGGTTTAGGAATACCATCATGATAGTGAAAGAAAAACATGTATTTAATAAGCATCTGCTATGCTTTCATCTAACTAAACAAAATAAGTACTGACAGTGTAATGTTTCTAACCTATAGTAAATTCACTGCCATGCATAAATATTTTGATCATTTTAATGTTTTTAAAAGAATTGTGTTTAATTGCAATTAAAGATTATAACTCATAGGATGTAATGTCATCTTTTGAAAATAAATTGCATAATGCACAGAGTAGTAAGTAAAAAAATAATTTTGACAAATTTATGTAAAACATTAAAAATAACAAAGTGTTATTAATATTGCTACTGTTTTATGTTGGAAACATTCTAGGGTAATAAAGTAAGCCGTGTTCAAGCTATTATATACTATTTAAAAATTCTCACAAATTCTTTCTATCCCTGAGATTCATATTTGGAGTATTTTGGATTTTCTTTTAAAGTGTACAAAATTAAACCAATCTCTAAAACTTTTTAAGATATATTTTACAAAGTAAGCTACACATAAATAATCAATTATACAAAAGAGGTAGGAAGGTAGAAAAGAGAAATTATCTGAATTGTCATAAAATGTGTATGGATTTAGCTAAAATTAAGGAGAAATAGGAAGTAGATTAGAAACATGTACAGTGCTTCTAAACTTTCTTCCAAAGCAAGCAAAACTTCCTTCTAATATAAAATCATTCCGTTTTATAGACAAACATCTATTCTGGTTGTTGTTCTAAAGACTTCTTATTAAATTATTCCTATTAACTCTATTTAATTAGAGTTCAAATAGATTTTATGATTTTTTAAAAATTTTCACATAGAAATAATTAATCCTCAATAATATTTTTTCTATTACTGCTATTAGAATGAATACATCACTTGATGTATATTTTTAAAAAAGACAAACAGACCCTCCTCCACCACACGCAAGCTCTAACAAAGCAATAAAAGTCTTCTGAAATATTTCAATGCAATAAAATTCTAAATTGAAACACAGTTAGAAAGAACTATTTCTTTTATCATATTTCCAGAAAAATGATTAGCATTAGTGGCCTCTTTTGTTTTTCCATTCACCTGGCTCAAAAAGATAACTGAGCATTTACTGTCTGAAAATAAATGGATGATAAAGCAGGCAGTCACAAACTTTCTAAGAAGTTGATGAATAGAAAAGCACATTGTTAAGAAAAATAACCTCTCTTTTCTCACAGAAAGGTTACACAGGGTGGCATTGAAGCAAATGCAGTCCTCACTGCAATAAACAAGTAAGCAATAATGGTCAAGTAAATATTTGTGTTGCAATTTATTGTACCAATGGCTATTTATTAAATCACACCAGGGAATAGTTTGCTTCACCGTCACGTTCAGTTAAAACACCTGTTCACACTCCAAGCTAGGCTGTGGATTAACTTGCTTGCACAGCTTTTGTTTCTGCATATTTTTCTTTCAATTAAAATCAAAGTTCTTCATTAGGTATGACAGCATATTAATTTGTTTAATGAATTGACCCTTGTTATCAAATAATCAAAAGAAGGGAGAGCTAAGCATGAGCAATATTAAATAAAAAAACTAATAACGAAAATCCAGGAAGACCTCTTGTTGAGGGGTAATCAGGGCAGTCTGCTCACATCGGCATGTCTCAATTCAGGACAAAAGCCCTATCTATTCTTGTTTATTTCTCATGAGGAAACCTGGTGGCTTTATTCCAGCATGAAGTGAGTTGACACAAATAAGATTAAAGCATTCTGAAATACAGTTTGGAAGACACAAATCAAAGGCTAAGTCAGGTACAAGGGTATTTCTATTTTAACTGCTCTTAACTACCTCAATGTTTTATATAGCTCAATTAGAATTTTCTCTGCAGCTGGTTTATATTAGCCTAAAGATTCTGAACCTAGTCTGAAAATAATGTATTTTGACTTGTATATATAGCAAATCATAATACAATAATAATGTATTTCATCTTAGGAAATAAACTGAAAATGATTTGGTAATTTGCTGACATGATACAAATATGTTAATATAAGTTATATGTGATATATTTTCTAATGTATCAATGAATCAGGCTCATTGAAATAAATATATATTTTGGAATTAATCAAATAATAACATAATGTGCATTGTGTGACTTTAAATTTGTGAGTAAAATTAAATAACAATAATGAGATGAAAAGTTTATTTTAACAAAGCCCCATGTGTAAATAGTACTATACAATTTTAAATCTGCCTATAATATAGTCCAATAATTTTTCAAAGTGACTTTATCCATTTTTTAAGTTTTTCCAAGCTTAAGTTAACTTCTTAGAACTTCCCTACTTAATATCTATTTATTTGATTAAACACTATAAAGTTAAGGTGATTATTACCATAAAATAAAATTTCAATTGCCAGATGTCATTGTTTGACTTTTAAACTATTTGAACAATTTCAATAATCACTTGGAACTGGCAAAACAGGTTGTATCTCATCATCAAAATATTAATGTAAATAAATCATTTCATTACTTTTGGTACTATTGGTTCAAATTTATACAGCTATAGATCATTTTAATGATACACAGTAGTTTGATTTAAATGAGTTTTGCTGTCACAGTTGCTAAATACATTTGGTTTTAATTTATCCATTTACAGGACTTTTCCCTATTTTCACAGGGTTGTCAGCAGCAACTTAGAAGAAAAATGAGATGCAAAAGAAATGCCTAATTAAATTTGTGAAATTGATTTAAATGAATGCCTTCAAAACCAGAATGAGTACCTCAAGCATTTTGAAATTCGAATTAGCATTAATCTATTATATGTATTATAATATATATAATAAAAACACTACTTGGCATATATTTTTCATTTTCCATTCACAGTTTTTCAGCAGAGACCAGACAGATATCAGATCATGCCCCTTTGCACAGTAAAAGAACTTTGCCAAGTTTCTGATCTAATTAGTCCATCTCCATGTTTATTACTCTGGAGACAGTTTGCCTGACGGTGTTGAGCCATAAGGTATAAACAGTTTGCAGAATAACTGTGCTTTCTCTGGTCCAGGCAATATGAAACTGGGGAGTGAGGACACAAGTACACACCGATCTCTCAGGAGAAAAGAAAACCAACTTAGACCTCCAGGGAAATCCACAGTGCTTATCTGTCATGAATTACTTTTGTATTATTCAACAGAAGCTGACGTGTTTTTTTTTTCTTTATTCTCTTTTCTTGAGAGATTTGATTATTCTTATATTATTTAAATCGTCAGGTGATATTTTGAATTACATCCTTAGGGATGTAATAGCTGTGACAAAAATAGGGAAATTTCAATAATACAACGTAGTTGTATATTAATCTGTGATAGTGATAATGGAGCCATTGTCAGGCCTATGCAAGGAACATTTAAGAATGTAGTAAGGAGCTGATTGTCAGTGCTAAACTCGGGCAACTTTCACAGCCTGTAACAGATGGAAATGTTATTTAAGTATATGGCTATAACCCACATATAAAATTAGTTCTAGGACTCAGCTTTTGCAATGCGATTTTTAAGACAAAGGACTTTTACTGCAATAAGCTTTAATTTATTACTTGACATATTCCACTATATTGCATTATTTTTTTAATGGGGCATTTCAATTTAATTAAATTAATTTTGTCCTAATACTAGTACAGTGGTTCCCAAGCTTTTTCTACCTGTGTACTCCTTTTCAACACATTTCTATAAATTGTACCCCTTGTTTTCAAAACAGCTGTTTTTAAATACTGACACTTTTGTTCAGGGCCTTGCCTATCTTAATGTAAAATAGTGGAAATAAGGTAATAAGTTAGAAAAGAAAAATTACTACACTAAAAGTACAAACCACAGATTTAATTTTAAAATATTCATAACACAGTTAAATATTGATAATGATGAACAAGTATTTAACAAACTTTTAATTTATTATTAATAATATGTATTTGTTATCTGAAAAATCTGTAATAATTATTAGGCAGATCACTAGCAGATTGAAACATTGTTAGTGAGATCATTGAGCTTGCTTTGATGCACTTAGTTTCTTGAAATCAGACTCAAAAGATGCAAGAGACAGTCTACATCCAGAATTACATTAAGCCTGTTGCATACTTATTTTTTATGAAGGTGTAAGAAGAAAAAATTCTCTCCACTAGTTCAGTATTAGTACATGCCAAGAAGTAGTTGAGTGCCATCTCACTGAGCTGTTCATATTTCTGACATCTACCCAGAAGGTAATAAGATGCTTTCTTTTAAAATCAGAATATAAAGAAGAATTAGTTGAAAGTTTGATTAATTGCTCTTTGTCAATGATTAATAGTTTAGCTTCTTTGAAAAAAATCTTCATAGAATGGATCTGCAATCCACTTGTTTTCTTTTCCATGTTGAGAGAAGTACTCATAAAAAGACACTTTAAGGCCTTCCAAGTGACTTACAATATTCTGTTTCATGTTTTGGGATAGGTGCAAGTCATTCTCAGATAAGAAGTTGTGCAGAGTTTCAAAAACTTCAGGCTGACCTCTTCCCATACATGTTTTCCAAAGTCCAGTTTTTTTAATCATTGACTCAATTTTGTCAGTTACTTTGAATATAGTTCAAACATCTTTGTAAGTACTTTGCCATGAGATAGCCACCTTACTTCCATGTGCAAAAGTAATGTGCCATGAATGCTGTTCATTTCTTCTCACAGCACCTTAACCAAGCTGGAGTTTTAATAAAATTTAAAACTTTTACATCCTCATCAAGAACATTTTTCAGTTCACTAGGAAGAGGCTTGGATGCAAGACTTGGTTTATGAATACAGCAGTGACTCCATGGTACACAGGGAACTCCTTCTTTAATTTGGCCATGTAGGCCTATAAAACAACTTAAAATAGGCTTTCTTCCGTCATTGACTACATCACAACAATTTCACCAACTAATGCTTTTCAACAAAATAACCACTGATTGTATTAAAAATACACCTGTGGTATGCTCTGTCAATGGATAACAAAGCAACAGATTGTCTTCAATTTTATTTCCTACCAAGTTCTTTGTGATGACAAACAAAATAGATAAATCAGCAACATCTATACTTTCATTAACCTCAATGGAAAAGAATTTACTTTTTCTAATTCTATCTACTACTACAGCTTCAACATTGTCAGACATTTCCTGAATTCACTGAGACATTGTATTGTTTGAAAAAGAGATAGTATTGATTTTGTGGACATGTTCTTCCCCAAACATACAAAAAATGGTGTCCTTAATACAAGCAGAAATTAGGTCTTCAGCTGTGGTGTAGTTTTTACCTCATTTAGCTATGTTATAAGCAATAAGGTATGAAGCCTCAACTGCATTCTCATTGTCTTTCTTTCCTGACATCATGTATGATGTAACAGTTGAGTTGGACACATTTCTGTGCACCAAAAATGATGTATTTCTTTGTTTTTATACATGGGAAGTTTTGTTTCTAAATGTCACATGAGTAGAGAGGGTTTCATGCTACTGTCAGATAACATTTCCCCACACACAACACAAAAAAGCTTGGCACAGCCATCATCCCCTACAAATGAAAACTTATGTTTAATATACTCTTCAGAATATTTCCTTTTCTTCTGTGTAGTATCTGAGGCATGCACCTTTTACTATGTCCTGGTGTGGGTGTACTTGTAGACGCAGACACATGTTAAGAAGTACTTGGCAATGGATTGTAATCTACATCCAGTTTTGGGTTTTTAACCATTCCTGTTTTCAACCACTGGTCCACAACTAACAAGCTTAAAAATCACTGAAAATAGTAACTGAAACTATGTTAAACATTAAATAAAGGAACTACTTGAAAAGAATCACAATTAAAGACAACGCATTTACTTTTACTCAATCAATAGCAAAACTGATCAAACAGTCTGGCTGCAGATGCATTTATATGTTTGGGGAAGGTCTAGATATGTCACAAATGGATTGTTCTGAAACTGTGCATAATGATTGGTAGAAGAGCAGTTTGGGGGAAGGTTTCATAGCCACACCCTCACCAATTATTATTCACTAATGTAATCTAATTTTGAAGTGTCTCCATTAACAGTGCTTCAAGTTTAACATTTATTGTTCCATAACTAACAGTTTGCATATTTTTACTTTACTTGTGTTCTTGTGTCATCCTGATTATTTTTTGCATCACCCTGAATGGCCTACCACATACCCTCAGAGGTGTGCATACCATATCTTGGAAACAGATACACTAATTAAAGAATTCTGAGCTACATGGCAAAGCTGGGGAAACAGAGATGTGCAGTTGTATTGTTTTAGTGTTTTTCTTTCTTTTGATACCTTATATAGATTAGGATGTTTAGATCAGTGGTGGAGGGTTCTTGATTCCCCACTTATTCATTCCTATGTAATCTAGCAGATCCTTTGCTGTGAATTCAGCCATGACTACTGAGCATCTTGATTTTCAAATAAGCATTTAAATGTACTTGGTTGAGTTAGGTGGTGACTACCTGGTTTTTAGAATCCATATGCTCACCTTCTATTCAAAAAAGATATTTCGGTCTTAAAGAAAAATATGAAGTAGATGGCAGTCTGTGGTTGCCTGCAAGAATTAAATAACCAAAATTAAGTTTTTGTGAACTTCCTTCACCTACAATAAAGAGTTAAAGGGCACTTAAGGTAGGTAGTTTTCCAAAACTTGTCCAGAGTTTTAATTTTTCTGGCTCATATTTCAGAAGCATAATTAATGTGTCAATATGTATGATTATTAAGCATGGGGCATTCAATAAGTCCCTCTCTGCAGTACCTCTTAAATAAAACACTAGCTCTGACTCAGTTTCCAACTTATTTATTACTATTTTTCATTAATTTCTACATACTTTTAAATGCTGAGTATAATCTACATAGTACTCAGGGATGTAACTAAATTATCCTCAAATATGAGGATTTTCATGCTACAGTTAATCTGTCCAATATTAATGGCAGTTTTCATAGTGAAGAAAGAATACAAGAATACAATTTTGATTCTAGAAATGCTACAATGCGCACACACACAAACGTGTGTGTGTGTGTGTGTGTGTGTGTGTATTCTTTTGATCTTACTTCTGTGAAAGATCCCAGTAGCTGGATAATATACATACTATAGTATAGACAAGAAATGGAGTAAAAACAGTAGAACTTCTTTTAAATTTGATGTATGTTTAATACAGGTTTATAGCAAAACCTAGTATTATGTTCTATAATGTTCATTAAGATACACTTTTAACACACAAATTGCTTTAATCCATACCTTTGGAAAATAAAGGATAGCTGTGGTCTAAAGCATTTGTATTTTATGCGCCAAGTATTTTGGAGCAATGTTATTTTTCACTTTTAAAAAGTGGTCTCCTACACGTCAAAGCTATAAACCCTTTCATGGCTCCATGCATGCATCTAAAATAAAGAATTTCTGCCAGTGTGTTTGTTCATCTCAGCAAAATTGATATAGGGCAATAATGAACATCTGAGAAAGTGCATCACATCATTTAACACAATTCAGTGTTTTGGACTAGCTTGAAGTGGAAGATGAAAAACCTTTTATTTCTAGAGCAGAAACCCATTTAAGGCTCATGGTCAATAAAATACAGATGCACAGTCTGATTTATATGTCCTAATTTTTAAATTTGTATTTAAAACATTTCAAATAAATACATGTAAAAAAATAAAATAACCAAACACATGTTGCTAGAAATATATAGTTTTAGCCTAAAAAAAGACATTAAGATATTGCTTTAAAATATGATAATTCAAGAATATTTAAGCTAGTAATGATGGGATGTGCACCAAATCTGTTTCTGACCTTTAGTCTTCAACATATATGCACAAGAGGAATCCAACATACTGCTTCCCACTTCTCTCTCCTGAATGTCATCATAGGTTTTCTACTCACAATATGTGGTCTGGCATTGCAAAAACTTTGGACAGTAGCTACAGATCTATAGAGGAAAAAAGCACACATTTTTTCTGCATCACAATCAACTGGCAATTCCGTAATTTTCATAGCAATTTCTCCTGCTTTTTTCCATTTTTATGAACTTGCCTTCATAAAAAATTAATTAAACTTCTATAGTGTATTTGGGTCTAATTTGTGTGCTGTCGTTCTCAAAGAGCAAAAAATTTTACCAATTTTATTTTTAAATCTATCTAAAATTAATCTTACCAAGGATTTACTAACTCACTGAGAGAAAATAACAAACCTCCCACTGAGTGTACAGTGATAACAGCCAGAATATTTTTTTGACCAATTTAAAATTATGAAATCATGGACAAAGCAACAAGGAATTATGGAGCTAAAAGAGAAAGACAAACAATGGGAGGTAAATCTTGCATTTGGACTTCTTTTCCCAGAATTGCTCCTAACTGATAGGTATGAGGGTTCAAAAACTGCAGTCCAAGGCCACTAACAAGGGGCCTGGCAAATACTCTGCTGTTAGTCAGGATGCAAATAGTTACACCCTAAAAGTAACAACCAAGGGGAAGCAGTCTGATTCTGAAAGTGACTAATGACTAGGTTTAATTTATCACATCCATCAAGTAATAAGTAGGGGGTTATTATGGTCCAGCATTCTTCCAGAAGTAAGACACATCAGAACGCCCAGGAATAATCTTAAAACAAATTCCAATTTCTTGCTCCCTTCCTCCTCAAATCTATTGACTTTTTTTTTTTTTTTTTTTGGAGAATGGTACAATTTACTATATTTTAAACAGTATATCCTGTGATACCTTTGTTCATCAGAATTTGAGAACCACTGATACGGACGTTTGACTACAGTAACAGAAATAATTTGCTTAATTGAACCAAAGTGTCTTATTCCACTGAAGCTACTTTAACAAAGGCATTTATTTCTCACAGTTCTGGAAGTTGAAAGTACAAGATCAGTGTGTCAACAGGGTTGCATTCTGGTGCTGGCACCTTTTTCTCGTGTGCTCCTGTGGTGAGAAATGGCAAGGGGTGTCTCTATAGCTTCTTTTATAAGGGTGCTAATTTCACTCATAAGGCAACCACCCTCATGACCTAATCACCTCCCAAGGGCTTCACCTCCTAATATCATGAACTTTGAGGATTAGGATGTCAACAAATGAATTTTATGACAACAAAATTGTTCAGACCAAAATTATTCATAGCAAAAATTAACCCTTTAAATATAATATTCAACTCATAATTTTTGTCCTACATACTGCTCTACTGGAATTTTTGAAACTGAATAATCACATGAATTAAGGTTCCAATTAATAAGATATTTTCAGAGCTTTATTGTTTTTAATTTGAGAGATTTCAACTTGAGGGGTCTAAAAAAGAAATAATACATTGCAAATAAACTTAGCTTCATTTTAGGTATAATATGCAAATACTGAGTGCATTGACAGTTTCCCCAGATTTTATTGGACATCAAGAATGCCAGCAGTCTTAATCTAGGTTCATTTGTGCTTGGGAAATGCATATGGCTGAGATAGCATTGCTTTACCCAAAGAAGACTTAATATTTTAAACTAAAAGGTATCGTGAGAGTTAAGGTCAGAGTCAAAAAGCCTGGAGGCCAAGCAGAAAGCAGAAGCATAAGTGGTATTTTTCCCAGCTCTGTGGTGCTGAGGAAGCAAACACATGGTTCACTTCTACCAGAGAGCAAGAGTACCGGTTCACAAACTATGTAGACTTTTGAGATAAGTTTGATTATATATCCTAACAGAAAAACAAACAGATAATTAATAACTAAATATTGATCTATAGCTAAAACAAATAACAAAAACAAAAGCCAGGCATATTTTAGACTTAAATTCAGACGTTAAAACAATAAAGCCTCTGGTATGTTATATAGATTATCTTTATAAACTTTGGAGGTGCCACAGAGATTTATTTAAAAAGGGCAGAAAAATATACATAAAGAATAAAAAGCAGGACTGATAAATTAGACTTATAAATACAGAATATATAAAGATAAATTTGTACAAACACTTGTATACATATATGTACAAATATATATATATATATATGTGTATGTATAAATATATGAGACAGATAATAAAATTAAACATAAGCCAAACAATTGAACAGATCCTTCACCAAATAAGAGATCCAAATGGCCAATGAGAATCTGAAAGGTGAGCAAAATCATTAGGCATTAGGGAAATGCAAATTCAAACTCAAATTGCATGTAACTGCACCACCACTAGAATGACAAATATTGGAAAAGAATAGCAAAGCGAGGAGAAATCTGTACTCTCATATACTCTTGGTGCAAGTAAACATTGGTACAATCATTTTGTGAAATGTGTTGGCAGTATTTAATATATGCTCTTCCTAAATATAAATTTTATGTTTCAATAAAAAAATATATACTTTGAGAAAAAGAAGTGGTAATATATTCAACCTATTTTGTTGGGGAGCACATTATGCTCAGAAACTGAGAGTGCCGTGCCAATAATGAACACAACTTCACTGTGGGAATTAGAATAATTTTACAAACCAGTACCATACAGGATAATCTCTCTTAATAAGCCAATAGAGATATAACACACTCTAAACCAATGATAGATTCATTACACTACTGTTTCAAGTAAGGGAGAGATGAAAAAAATAAATTCCAAATCTAGTTTGAGGTGGACCTTTCTACAAATTGGTTTGTGGGAGAGCCTGTTTAGCGATCGACAGCTGACACAGCTGCCAACACAAAACAAAAGTCTTTGTTGCTGGTACAAAGGTGCCAGTGTGGATAGGAAAGATAATAATCCTTTGCGGGGCCACTTCACAGTCCCTGCCACTGCCATAGGGACAGAGCCCTCTTACCTTGGCCGGAGCTAATGCCCCAATGTCTTTGGAGAGCTATTAAATAGCTCAGCAAAGACTGGTCTTACGGAGACTGAACACCCTCATACATTCCTCACAAATTCTCAGTATGCATAGTCTCAATGTCCCCTAGTCACAGTTACTTTGTCACATGTTCTTGTCGACAATCCACCAGCAGCACCCCTCAGCCACTGAGCTGCTGAGTGCTTATCCACAACCACAGGTGTCAATGATGTCACCCTGCCACGACTTCAGTCTGAGGTCAAACGACTTATAAAACAACCCCATTTCTGTCCTAGACAAGTGGATTTGAAATCATATCAAACCAATACAGAAACTTGTAAAGCAATCTTGCTTGGACTCATATAAGGATCTGATTACTTATATATAATTGCAACACACAACCCTGGGTTTGAAATCCCCCTTTGTTAAATGAAGAGTTTTCCAGGATGCTGCTTAACACTTTAGGAATAAAAAGAGGTAGTCAAACGAGTTGGCAGCACGCTCAAGAACTGTTTAGAAATAGATGCCATGAAAGAGAAGCCTTCTCCTCCCACTTCTCTTAAACAGACCTGGCCAGGTATTTGACCAAAATGACCTAACAATATTTCTGCATTTGGCTGTTTAACAAACAGGATTTCGAAAGATAAAATGAACAGGCAATAAGCTAAGATTATCAAAGATATCAATTACCATTGAACACATTTTAAAACAAAACAAAACAAAAGCTTTATCAAGACAAATCAAGATAAATAGACATCTATGTTTGCTCAGTCTAGTAGATTAAATATGAGGCAGACACACTGGCCAAACCAGGCCAAACTGAACTGAGTAAGGACAAGGGTGTAGCTACAATGAAACAAAATGAGTAAGTAGAATTCTGCGCTCTCATGACGCACTCTACTACGGCTAACCAGCAGGACGTGGTACATACTCTGCAACAGTGCCTGACGGCTGAGGTTTCCGCTCCCTTTCTTTTCCAAATGAGATATGTGATCTAGGTCTGCGTTGTGGTGAGGTCAGTACGCCTTCCCTAGTGTCTCTTCCCTTTCTGTGGCAACACTAGAGGCTGTAGTTAGCTAGTCATCCCCGACTTCTCTTTTAGCCTTTCATCGCTTAAATCTCTCTGTAACTACTAATTAGAATTCATTAAAATTCTCTTCTATGTGATCATGTATTGTACTTGCCCTCTCACATGAATTATTAAAGTAATTTTCATCCCTATCCTTTATTGTTCATAAAGCAACTAAAGTGAACTTTGAAAGAACACAGCATAGATGATGATGCTTTCCAATCCAAGCCCTGTAATGACTCCATTATGCAGCAGATAAAATGCAGACTCTTGCCCATGGCCTACAAATCCCTTTTTGATGTTACTCTTGGCCCCAGCACCAACCACATCACCACCACTCTCAGTTTCTATTGCACACCTTCTGGCTCCATTCTTATCTCTCAGCCACTGAGTCCGTTCTTCCCCTGGTTTTGCTCTGCCTGCTTGACCAGCCTCACACTGCTTCCTCCACGTGCCATACCCTTCCCCTCCTGTCTTCCTCTATTTCACTTCCCTCGAACTCCCACTCAAATACCCCACGATCATAGGAGATTTCAATTAGGATGCTACCTAAAATGTTTGCCCCCATATGCCTCCCTCCAACCACTCAATGCTTTATTCTACTTCACCCTACCTAATAGTAGTATTGCCATTAGCTAAATAGTCTTCCCTCAGAAGATTTGGAGGTGAGCTCTTAGGGAGATAATTAAAGTGAGGTTGTGAGGGTTGGGTCCTAACATGATAAGGGGACTGGTGTTATTATACGAAGGGAAAGAGGCACCAGGAGCATGTGAGAGGGGAGGCTGTGCACGGACGTAGTGAGAAGCAGCCATCTATCTGCCAGCCAGCAAGAGCGTCCTCACCAGAAACAACCAGGCGGCACCTTGACCTTGGAACTCTAACCTCCCAAACTCTGAGAAAATAAATTCTTTTTGTTTATGCTCTACGGTATTCTGTTGCGACTTTTGTGTATCTGCATTTTCCTGCCATTAAAAGCCAGGATAACCTTCAATGGTGCAGTGACTTTTCCTGTTTTATTCACCATTTTGGATCCAGTGTATGAAGGTTGGTAACGATGGATGAATAAATGAAGGAAATATCACGATCAAGAAAAGTTTAGGCAAAAAAAGAAACAAACTCGTGGATACAGAGAATAAACTGATGATTGTCAGAAATGGGGGGCTAGGTGAAACAGCTGAAAGGATTAAGAAGTACGAATGGGCAGTTACAAAAGGTCGTGGCTATGTAGAGTACAGCACAGGGAATACAGTCAATGATGTGGCAGTAACTATGTGCTGTCCAATAGGTACTAGACTAATTGGGGCAGGGAGGAATAATTGGATAAGTTATATAAATGTGTAACCACTATGCTGTAAACTTGAAACCAATATAACATTGAATGTCAACTATAATTAAAAATTTTAAAAACAAGCTTAAAATATCATAAGGAAGAGAAAAAAATGTTCAGGATACTTTTTATTATTCTGGAATATTCCAGGTGCCTTCAGAGTTAGTATTTCATTTCTGTTTGTATATCTTTTCCTGACCTATTTTGCTTGGCATTAGGTGAGCTTTTACAATTTCAAGTTGTATGTATTAGCTCTGGGAAAATTGCTTTAATCATTTTGTTGAAATATTTCTGCATTCCATTTTCTCTGTTCTCCCTTTCTACAATTTCTATTTGGATGAATGTTAAACCTCCTAAATTAATGATTCCTGTCTCTTACTGTTTCCTTCATATTACTCCTCTCAATTTATGTTTTTGGTTCTACATTTGCAAATTTTCCTCAATTTTTTTCTCACTAATCTTTCTATTAAGAATTTTATTTAAACACTTAACATTTTTGATATCTAAAAAGCCATTCATAGTCTCATTTCTTTTTTTATAACAGCTTATTCTGTTTTTGTGTATCCAGTATCTTCTTGAATCTTTTTAAAGCTACTAATTAGAACATCTTTAAATTACTTTGTATTTCTTGATTTGGGTCTTCATTATGAAAGTTACTCTTTATGTATCATTTGGGTTGTTTTGTTTTTAAATTATGCTTCAATTTCTTATAAATATCTAATAATTTTTACTGTCCATTCATATTTATGGATGAAAACTTAAAATATTTAACAAAGGGAACTATGTGGATTTCTTCAATAGTTGTGTTGATATGTTTATGTAGTCCAGCTTGGGAGTTTGGCAAATGTTTCTAAGTTTATAAGCATGATGTGGTGATTGACAGGTTTTATTCAGGATATAGGGACAGGACAAAAAAGGCTGGCCACCTTAGCTCAAATGCTTTCTTTTCCTTTTCCCAAATGTTTTACAAACATCTCCCATGAAATTATGGGCTGTGGCCTTTTTATTGTCTCTGCTTTGAATGCCAGTTAATTATTTCAACCTTCATCTTTTCCAAGTTAATCAAAATATCTGGTCTGATAATGTACTTTCATCCCACTATTACAGACTAAAATATTTAGAGATAGCCATATTTAATGAAATGTGATGGAAGGCTTTGCTCGTTTGCCCTATCAAATCCCATTTCTGAATATTTCATTTACCTTCATGAAAGAAGGAAACCTATTTTGATTACAATATGAACAAATGTGTTCCTCTTCTGAAAAATAGTTAATTCCTGAGGCAAAATTCATGTATAGACCTACCTCCAAGGAAATGATGCATGTGGACTTTCTCTCTGGCTCTGCATCTCCTAAGACACTTGACTAAAATCAAAACTATGGATGTTCTTGTTTTTGGGAGCCCAAACTCCATTCTCTGTTCCTCTAAGAAAAAAAAGGGGGCAGAAATTAAGGAAAGCAAAAGAACAAGCATCACTCATGTTAAATAATTACCTTTTAGTTTCCTGTTCTTTCTATAGCCTAGGTATTATTTGAGATCAGAGTCTGAACATTTTGAAACTGACTAACAACGTTTTGGATGAAAGAAACCAGCATTCATTTCCTGCTCTGCCATTACTGGGTGAGTCAACTCAGGTGAATGTTAGAATCCTCTTGTGAAAAAGGGAAATAATAACAGTATCTACTTCAAAATGGTAATAGGAGAATGAAATAAAGTACTATTTATAACATGCTTTACTAGTGTCTTGGGCAAAGAAATAATTAATAAACATTATTTATTACTTTTACATATCATCACATACAACACTAAACAGAGCAGTTATAAACAGAGCAGTTATTTCATAAATGCCTATTGAAAGGAAAAAAAAAACATTTCACTATTACATTATTTGTATCTAATTAGGCAGTGGCTCAAAATCACTGATGAGTAAAGCCAAAAATTGTTATGCCATGTTAAATTGATGGCAACGCCAATATGGCAGTTCTGCTAAACAATTAAACACTTAGCAGTAACAAGCTCTGCAACTCATCGAAAAGTAGGAGAGTACAATGACTTCCGATTCTTTGCAGCCAACGTTTATAATGCTTTTATTATTTCCTTCTTCTGAGGTCTTATTTAAATGGAAGAAAAAAATTAACTGGATTAATATCATAAGAATAAAAGAATATGAGTAGATAAAAGATGTCATCATATTTTTAAAAGATAAGCTGAGGGTGGAAGGATATTGACCAGTGAAGCAGAGTAAGTGAATCCAGAGTCAAAGATTAAGAAACTCATTTGCCAAACAGAACAGTAGGTAAAATTTTAACATAATGTAACTAGTGAGAGCTGGATTTAAAATAGAGACTAGAAATGGGAGTGGGGGGTGTCTGCTAATATCTATCTGTGCAACAACTATTCCAACTCTATCTCCAAATACTTATGTACAGCTTTATTTTATGACTAGGAAAAATACCTAAGCATATTCTCACACGATTGAGATATGGATTGCAGTAACCCGAGATTAATCCTGCCCATAAATTTTGTGGATTTTTTTCTCATTTACTTTTATTTTTCAATTACATTTAATATACAATTTCATATTAGTTTCAGGTGTACAACATATTTTGAGACATTTATAAACTTACAAAATCCTTATTTTGATACATCTGGTTCCCATCTGACACCATATATAGTTATTACAATGTTATTGACTATGTGCCCTGTGCTGTACTTTACATCCCTATGACTATTTTGTGACTATAAATTTGTACTCCTTGATTTCTTCCCCTTTGTCACCAACCCCTCCCACCCTTCTCCCATCACCCCTACAAATCTAGTACCCATCTGATGCCACCCATAGTTATTGCAGCATTATTGACTATATTCCCATGTTATACCCTATATCCCCATAACTATTACTTTGTAACCACCAAGCTGCGTTTCCAAATAGCTTACCCTTATTTCACCCCTCTGGCAACCCTCCACCCATCTGGCAACAAACCAAATGTTTTCTGTGACTATGAATCTGTTCTTGTTCTACTTGTTTATTTTCTTCTTTGGATTTCACCCATAAGCAAAGTCAACTTGCATCTGTCTTCCTCTGACACTCCACTCAGTGCAATACCCTCCATGTCTTTTTATTGAAGCTTTTAATGCATTGAAATTGAAGGTAATTGTTGATGTGTACCTATTGCCATTTTATTGTTCATAATTTTGCTCCCCCTTACCATCCCTATCTTAAAGCAGCCCCTCTCACATTCCTTGTAATACTGGATTGGTGGTGATGAACTCCTTTAGCTTTTTCTTGTCTGAGAAGCTCTTTATTTGTCCTTCAATTTTGAATGATAGCCTTACTGGGTAGAGTAATCTTGGTTGTAGGTCCTTGCTTGTCATCACATTGAATATTTTCTTCCACTCCCTTCTGGCTTGCAAAGTTTCTATGGAAAAATCAGCTGACAGTCTCATGGGAGCTCCTTTATAAGTAACTAGTTGCTTTTCTTTTCCTGCTGTTAGTGTTCTGTCTTTGTCTTTAAACTTTGCCATATTAATTATACTGTGTCTTGGTGTGGGCCTACTTGGGTTTGCCTTGTTTGGGAATTTTTGTGCTTCCTGGGCTTGTATGTCTGTTTCTTTTGCCAGGTTCAGGAAGTTTTCAGTCATTATTTCTTCGAATAGTTTCTCAATTCCTTGCTGTTTTTTCTTCTCCTTCTGGTACTCCTATGATGCAAATGTTGTTGCACTCAATGTTGTTCCAGAAGCCCCTTAAACTATTCTCATTTTTTGGATTCTTTTTTCTTTTTGCTGTTCTGACTGGATGTTTTCTGTTACCATGTCTTCCAATTTGCTGATTCAATCCTCTGTTTCATCTAGTCTGCTGGTGATTCCTTCTATTGCATTCTGAATTTCAGTTATAGTATTCTTCATTTCTGACTGATCCTTTTCTGTGGTATGTCCTTCTTTATGCTTGCTATCTCTCTGTTGAAGTTTTTACTAAGTTCCTTGAACATCCTTAAAATCATCATTTTGAGCTCTGTATCCAAGAGGTTGCTTACCTCTATCTTGTTTAGTTCTTCTGGAATTTTTCTGCAGTTCTTTTATTTGAATTGTATTTGTTTGTTTCCTCATTTTAGATACTAGTCTGTATTGTTTCTCTGGATTATATTAGGCACATCTGCTATGTCTCCAAGTATTGCTGGATAGCCTTATGTAGTAGATGCCTTGTGGGGTCCTGGCATTATCTTCCTGGTCACCTGCACTGGGTGCTCCTGTAGTTTCTGGTTTGATTCCTGTGCTATGCCTGGAGCTACTCAGCAACTGTCTCAGAGCACACCAATGTCAGTCATTGCCAGCCTGGGGCCTGTGAACTTAAATAGTTTTCCAAGGGAGATTGCAATGTGGGTGGGGCTGACTGTTCACTGGGGAAAGTTCCTCTGACATTGGCAGAGTTGATGTGGTGAGGTCCCAGTGAGTCATCAGCATGAAGCAAGTAAAATTCAACAGACCAATGAGGGTCAGATTTGGCCATGTGGGGACAGGTGCAACATAGGAAAGATGACGCCCACCAGCTGGCTGCATGGGAGGAGGGCACACCCAGGAAAAATAGCAATTGTCTTTCAGTCCTCACTTCAATGCCATACACTTTAGTCTGTCCACTGTATGCCTCTATCACCCCTTGAGTCATTCTTTCTCTGCAGGAGCCCAGAGTGAGTACCCATGAGTGACTGAGTCTGTGTAGGCACTTTAAGAGGATGCTTGGGTTTCCTGGAGCCTTCTGTCCCAACCAGATGGTCAGAGTTCCCACTGTTTTTCACAGTCAGATGTTGTGAGGCTCTCTTCCCAGTACCAGTGCTCTGGGCTAGGGAGCCTGATATGGGACTGGGGTTTCTTTTTTCTCCGGGGGGGAAATCTCTGTGGCTGAGATGTCCCTCCTGATTCTCTACCACCACTGGAAGTTTGGCTCCTTTTGCATCTGAGCCCCTCCTACCAGTCTTGCTGTGGCCTCCTCTTTTTTATATCCTTAGTTATAAAGTTTCTGTTCAGCTAGACTTCAGATGGTTCTCTGTTGGTTATTCAATAATTTAGTTGTAATTTTAATATGTCCATGGTACAAAGAAGGCACAGTGCTTACATACTCTGCTATCTTGGATCTCTCTCCATCGGTTTCTTATACCCATTTATCAACTCTATAGTGTAATGCACTATTTGGCAGCATCAATATCCAACAAAGAGTTTCTAATCATTTTATTTTCCTACTTGTGAGTGACAACTAGTGTATCAGCAAAGAAAATCCAATCATCTACTTAAGAAAATTTAAGCAAGTTCTTCATTTTAAAGATTCTTCTAGGGGAAGAAAACAGATAATTTCATGTAAAACATAAAAATAATTCAATAAAATATTTAACAGGATAATTCACACAGTAAAACATAACAATATCTTTAAAATGTGTTATAATGTCCTTAAATTCAATCATATTTTACCAGAAAACACAGTAATATGCTACTCAAAATGAACAATTGGAAAAGTTGAATGTCAAAAAGAGCTCTTAAAATTAGAACAAAAAAATAGAGCAATTTAGCAATCGAAAGAAAAACATCAAGAACATTGCTCTGAGCATAGAACAAAAATCCAAACAAATAAAAATATTAAGAAAAAGGATGTGGAAGACAAAATTGAAGTGGTGCAATCATTATTGGCTAAAAAGGGAGAATTGCAGCATTACACAATCATTTCTGAAAAGAAAAATATCAAGAGTATCAATGGAAGTAGTAAAACAAATGAAAGAACAGATAAAAAACACAAGAAAAAAATCTGCATTTAATGCATTTTGGTCATATTTAAAGACATCAAATTCCAAAAAATGGCCTGAGGACTTCAAGAGAGAAATCTGCACAGGGAAGTGAATAATAATAGCATTATTCTTCTCATCAGGAACTTGAAAATTGGAAGAAGATGCAAAAAGCAATTTGGACTCTAAAGGAAATAATTTTCAAAGTAAAATCATACATGAATCTAAATAGTCAAATTAAAATTGAAATGAAGATATATTTATATTTTAAGGACTACTTGGGTTTTAACCTAAAATATGACAGTGAAAAGCAAGAAAGATGTATAGGCATGATACAAGACATACTGAGACCTGTTGTGAGTTTATTCATGACAACACATCGAGAAAGTACTAAGTCCAAATTACATGAGGTATCCATGGACTCCAGAGGGTGGCTATCAAGAAAAATAGAGTCTGTGAGAGATTGCAACCCTGCATTCATTTTCTTTATAATACAACTTTGCTATACCCTTCCTCCACGGGAGTACAATCCCGCCCACCATTTGACTCTGGGCTCAGCCATGAAAATTATATTGGCCAACGGGATGAAGGTCAATGTGACACAGCAAAGGCTTACCACGACTTCACATCAAGGCTTGCTCTTGCCAAGAACTGTGGGTCCATTTCAAAAATGGTTACCTATGTGTGATCAGTGTTTCAAAAGGAGAAGAAAAGAGAGCAGGAGTAATCAGAAAAAATATTTGAAGTAATAATGACCAAAAACTTCCCCAAATTAATATTTACTATACTACTGACCGAAAAAGCTCAGAGGAAGCCCGGTATAATTAATAAAGCAAACAAATAAAATACCTAGGCATATCATATTTAAATAGCAGAAAACCCAAAACAGAGAAGATCTTGAATGAAGGAAAAAGAAATGTCTTATAAAGTTACAAGGACAAGAATAACATGGACTTCTACAGAAACCACATATTTAAGAAGACAGTGGAGTGAAATATTTGAAGTGTTGGAAAAAAATCTAGAAATCTATATCTAGCAAATTTATCCTTTTTTATTGTTAAATGTATTGGGGTGACATTGGCCAGCATAAATTACATGGGTTCCAGGTAGGCAATTCTACAGTCAGTGCATAGTCCATGTGTTGCATTATGTGTTCACCATGCAGAGTTAGTTCTCTTTCCATCATCATATATTTGACTCCCACTAAGATTATCCTTTAAAAGAGAAGAAAAAAATAACAACATTCTAGAGAATCAAAAACAGAGAGCAGTTATTGCTTGCAGACCTGCCCTGCAAGAAATCATAAAGAAACTACTTGAAGGAAGAGAAAAATGATATACCGGGGTGCCCAAAAAGAGGTATATACATTTTAAACGATGTTATTTACGTATTACTTTTCAAAGTTGAATTGAATTACTGTAGCAATGTGTAATATGACGCTTGCTCAAAAGATAGTGTTAATCAAATGAGTGGTAGCGTCACCATGCGACAGGCAGGACAGTCAAAGAAAATGGCAGAAGCACAGTTGTTTGAGGAGTGCAAGACTGTTGCCAGGACGATGGATAGGACTAAGAGGTGCAGTTGAGTTTCCTCCGTTTCTCCTTACTTAACACCTCTTGACTTCTACCTACGGGGGAGCTGAAGGGATGTGGGGTACTGTAGGAAATTGGCTACCCTGACGGTACTTCAGGGAGAGACTGAAACAGCATGCTCCACAATACAAGTGGACACGTTTTGTCACTGTTGCTCAAGCAGTAGTTTGCTGTTAATAGAAGCACCTGGATGCTGATGGTAACCACTTTGAGCACCTCTTGTCACTGCAGACGTCAATGTGACTTGAAATCATCTTTTGCTATCAGTGTATATGGAGTATTACAATTTTAATAGAGTTTTTTCCTTTCTTAAAATGCATCCTTTTTTTGACACCCTCTGTAGATGAGAAACAGAACTATGCAAAGGAAGGAGGAACGTTGGAGAAGGAATAAAGGAAGGTAAAATAAAATTCATTTTTCTTATTTTTAAAGGCTCTAAAGGTAACTTGTGTTTAAAATAATTGTAACAGTGTATTGAGTGATTATATCATATGGAGGAATAAAAAGAATGAGAACAGTGTCAGTAAGGGATGGGGAAGGAATTGGAACTACTGAGTCATCACAGGTGACTGGCATGGCACATGAAGCCATGATACTTTTTAAATTTTTTATATGGAGTTCATATATATATATATATATATATATATATATATATATATATATATATATTGTGTGTGTGTGTGTGTGTGTGTGTATAATTTTTTTTAACTAATCTAAACCCACCTCAAAATTATTGCATGAAAAAGTAAAAGTAACTTTTCTGTTGTGTTTTGTCCATTGCTATATTCCTATGATCTATAAATACTGGCTCATAGAATAGAACAACATTTATGTGAGAAATGAATAATAATATGAGTGACAAAAGTGTATGAAGTTTGGTCAGTTCTGAAAGTTATGAATATATTTGTCAGATTTTTAGAAAGATGAAAATAGCTAAAATTATTAGAATAAATATTAGTGTTGAATGTTTCAAAAGAACTTGTTTTTCTTTTATAAATAAGCTAACACAAAATTTCTTTCTAAGTAAATTAGTGCAAATACCCTGCAAACACACACACACACACACACACACCCTCAAACACATAAGCATCAGAGTGATCTGTTAAAGCAAGAAAAACAAGTATTGTTTTCCAGCCACATATGTTTAAATAGGTCATATTTGTAGAGAAAACAACTGTGCCTCTATTGGACAAACAATTTTCAAACTAAATTCCTTAAATCAATACTGTAGTTTTTAATAATAAAACTATAGTGATTTTAATTGAAGGTCAATATTTCACATTTATGTATCTTGAACTTTGTGAAAGCACTTAATAGCAAAAAACTGTTTTTCTTTGACAGCAATCATTTAAATGCATTCTTCATTTACATGTCTAATGCTGTTATTCTTAAAAATGAAATTTGTTTTCAGAGCTGGAATGAGATAATTACATTGTGCTGACCTTCTTTTACAAAATATAAATCTCTAACATAATCTTGTAAATAATTTCAAAATAATAGATCAGTCTATTATTAATATTTTCTGTTAAATAGCTTACTATTGATTTACTATTTAGTAAAACATATTGGTCTTCAAACAATACAGTTATTGTTCTGTATGCAAAATAAACTGTTATAAATAGATTTTCTTTTGTGATTTTATGTTTAAATTTGTCTTTTTTTCTTAATCCCACTGTCCCTGAAAAGCATATTACACATCGAATTTTTCAAGAAAGAAACAAAGTTTATTCTTTTCCTTAAATATCCATGTTATCTCAATCAGCAAAACCCATAAGAAGTTACAAGGTTTTGTTGTTGAATTCCATAAAATCCAACAGCCTCTGCATGTAGACTCTTGTGATTTGGTCTCTGCTTTCTCCCTAGACTTATGGCTAATCATGCTACCAATTCACGCCTAGTTTTCCAAACGTATGTGTGGTATTTGTCTTCAGAACTGTTTGGCCTGTCCAACCATCCTTTGGAATAGGACCCCTTTTTTCCCTAGAGTTCTTTCTCTCTACTCTAATTCTTTAGTGGCAATGCACTTTCCAAGCATGTTTTCTTTCAAGTTCGGACACGGTCCACAATTTGCTTTCAAGTTCCTTCCTCTTTAGGCTTGCTATGTTGTAATATCTTGCTTCTTCAAGGCCAGTGGGACAAGATCTCCCTACTGTCTGCTAAAATTCTTAATACAATGCAACATAATCAATGGAGTGATATCACATCAACTTTGCCATATTCTATTGGTTAGAAACAACTCACGGGTTCTACACTCGAGGGGAGGGAATTACATGAAGGCATGAAGATCAAGAGTCGTGTTATTGAAAGGCAACCTAGGGTTTGTCTGCCACATAAAGATCTTTTGAGAAGAGTGAGAGCTTTCACAATTTTGAGATAAACCAGGGAAGTACAGGTCTGGAAGAAGAAACAGAAAGCACTGAGAAAGCATTCATAACGAATGATACTGAAGCACTGTGGCAGAGAGAAAAGTTGGGGTTTGCAAGGAAATCTGAGAAACTAAACACATAAGCTGCTATGTAGTGGAAATGTCAAGTTTCTCCATTGGCCAACTTTATTCCTCAGCCATTTAGGGAATATGTTTTTCTTTATAATGTAATACCCAGCTTAAGCAAGATGACAGCATATTTTGGCATTCTTAACACCTATCACAACCATATTCATTTCCAAATACAGAAAAGAACTATCTGCTTTCATACAACATGAGGCAATCATGCCTCATATAACTAAAAATTCACCAGCCCTCATTCTGAGAAGGCAAGCACAGTTCCCAGTGGCCAAATTAGACACCTGCGGTCAGACTGCCAACCCCGACTTACTAGCCCTTAGTCAGGAAGATACATAAGTATTCTGCATCCATAATTTGGTAAGGTTTATTCTCCTTCTAGCTAAGCATTATACTTTTATGATATCCTATAAATTAAAATTTTATACCACTTAAGGACATGGATGGGTTCTGAGAAATGCATCATTAGGTGATTTTGTCATAGCAGTGCAAACATAGGGTGTATGTACACAAACGTAGTTGGCATGCATAGCCTACTACTGTAACTGTATATTCTTTCATACAACTAGCAACATAGTAAGTTTTTGTGCCCCAGAATTACCACAAACACATGAGTAGTGTATTTCACTATGATGTTATGACAGCTATCACATCACTAGCCGGTGGGACTCTTTCAAGTCCATTGTAAACTTATGAGGCCACCATTGTATATAAGGTTCATAGTTTACTGAAATGTCATTATGCGGTACATCACTATATTGAGACATAAGCTTCACTATAATTGTCCTATCTGATATTAGATACTAGGGCTATAACAGTGGGGAAAAAATAACTGCTTAGTAATTATAGAAGTGGACTCATGTCAAGGAATAAATATCAGTAAAATTTCCAATTCTACAAGTCATGGACCACAACTGGTATTTATAACTTTCTCCATTTCCAATTCCATACCCCTTTTACCTCAGAAACCAGTTCAGCTAATCATGGCTCCTTGCTTAGTGGAGTGACCCAAATCTTCATTCTTGTAGTGTCTGAGCAGTTAGTGGTCATACCTGTACAGAGCTGCTAGTTTTCTTTTAGCTTTTATTTTAGGACATAGAATTTCTGAGAGGGATCCTAGAAGATCTTCTGAACTTCATGTGTTCTCTGCACATCTTCCCTTGTAAACCTGTATTCCTCTGGAAGTCAGAACCAGTTTGTTAACCTATTTGCCTAATGGTTAGCTGGCACGAGGATCCCAGTATGGTCAGGTGACAGTCTCGGATAAATACCTGTTTAAGGAAAATTTTATTTTTCTATTAGCATTTTTGTGTACTTTGAAATAATTGTCCCTCATTGGGAAATAATATCTCTAAAAGAGCTACCACATTGTAAGACAGGAAGGAAACCTTGTGCTGATGGATTGCTAGGTGTAATAGTAAGGGAATTCACTTCTCTTTTACCCCTTTGCCTCACAGATGCCTGAATGTAATCTATAGAAGAAAATCATCATATGCTGGTCACTGATTCAAAGCATATATTGCATCCTGAAGGATATTGTCCTAACCCCACAAGGTGTCTAGTGTCTTCTACTGTTTCTTCAAGCCAGTGACAATGGAAACTGGTAGTTAAAACCAGAAATTAAGAACAGGGAATTCCGTGATCATAAGCCCATTTGTATGTCTCCATCGTTCATGGCAAACTAAATTCCCTAAAACATTGCAAGTCTATCCAGAATAGCATGGTGTCCAATAAGGCATCCTGCGTGTCCACAGATGATGGATATTGACTATCTTGATACAAAATTTGAAAAACAGATGAGCATTTATACAAGTCATGAGGAAAACTTTCTTACAGGGAAATGCTGACACTTTTAGACTGTAAGTATACACAAGTCTTGGCAGGCTTACTTAGTTAGGAGGGGCATACACAGTAAGCAAACTGCAACTTTTGTCACTTCACTTTGAAAAAAAAAACTAGCCAGATAAGATTGTTGGTACTTCCCATACCCATAATTACTGAATTTAGTCAGAGATAGAGAACGACGCTGAGCATTATAAAAGTCATGGATTTTCTAGGAATTGGGTCTTCCATAACTGATGAGAGGAGAATTAAAAAGCAGTTGGACGAGCAGACACAACGATTGGCTAACAAATCCTCATGCGGCTTAACACAGATGAGTAAATTAGAGCTTCTTCAGTGGAAGCTGAGAATCCAAGCACGTCCCTGCCAGCTTCTGGAGGGGTCTGTGGGGGCTTTGCCACAACCAACCTTCTGGAGCCACTGTTGCTCATGTCAGATCAGCAGTCAGGATGCAGAGTTTAAGCCAAGGAGAGTGAGAGTCAGCTGAAGTCCATTGGGCAACTCTCTGTCTATTAGCTTATCTGACTTCAAAGACCTGTTAGGTAACAGTGGCCACTTCATTTCCCTCGTTTAAATGGTATGTAAGGTTCTCTTTTGGACAACTCTATGTAGAGTGAAAAATACCCTGGGAAAAACTGTTCAAGCTTAATCAAATTAGCAATGGCTAGTTAGCAAATAAAAGTTGTGGCCACCTAGTTAAATTTGTATTTTTGATAAATGATTTTTTTTTTTATTTAACTATGTCTCAAGTATTGTATAGGACTAATATCTTCTAGTCTACTCCATTCTATTCTCCTTCATGCCGGTAGTGTAAGCATTCCCCGTGCAATATCTGAGACGAGTTTATACTAACAGAATTATTCATTGTCTACTTGAAATTCAAATTCAACTGGGTTTTCAGTACTTTATGGCAATGCTAACAACATTATAATTTAGAACACATTACCTGGAGGAGAATGGTAGATTTATCAGCAAGGATAGATAGGTTGAAGTAAGACTTTAAAGGGTCTCAAAAGCCATATTATTTCCAGTATTCAAGGTTCTTTCGTTTAGATCTTCTCACTTGATCTTTACAGCAAACTTTTCACTTTTTGATAAATGGAAAATATTTAAAGGTAATAAAATAGATAATGAAGAATTTAGTTGTTTACATTTAGTGTTTATGCCAAATTATTTCCTTTACATTAAACTGACTATAAAATATTTAATACCACTTAGAACAAGCATTTACAAGAATTTTTTAATATTTTGATATCATAAATCCTGTGTCTGCCACAGAAACACAATTGTAAAAATTAGTACAGTGTTTACATTGGGGGGTTATATATTATACAATAAAGTTTTATATAAAATAAGTAGCACCTTTATTGAATTATCTCTTAATAGAATACATATTTAGCATATACATAGTATAAAAAATGTAATAATTAAAAATTTAAAAATCCTTATTTCCAAAGAAATCACAGCTAATAGTTGGTAGTATTTCCTTCTATACACTTGACTTGTGAATGCATTGTACTATACAATATATTGTAATCCTATCATTTTTATTTTTAGATTATAATACTTACAATATATATTTTATAACAGGTTTAAGAAATTTTAAATAATAGTCTTACAGACTCCTGAAAATGTAGAGATTATTTCTTATTGCCTTCCATTTTGCATGTTTGTTTGTTCCAAAAAGCATGATTTATCACATTGTTTCTAAGGGTTTAATGGGGATATAATACCTGCTTTTTCTACTGCATAAACATAATTATATTAGTTCAAAATATATAGATGTGTTTGTAATTATGAATCATATTTAAGTTTTGTTTTATATGAAAAATTATGAAATAACACAGAATATATCTTTATACTTTTAATTTATTTTTATGGCATTCTATTAAAAACACAAACTATGTGCACTTAAATTTATTTTTCAAAATAATAAATTTTGTGCCCCGTGTGTATTTGCACTATGCTCAAATATCTAATTCTTGTGGAAAATCAAATTTGCGTACTAGAACCACTAGAGGCAGTCTCTTGATGTGTGTGGATGGTGCCTTACATTCTAGCCATAGTGGGAAATAACTTCCTTCAACCTTCTTACCTCTGAAAGCATTCCACTAACATCCTTTTGTTCTGTTAGAACAGGATTGACAATGCATGCATTATCTGAAACTAATAGCTCAAACCTGCCATCATAGAAGAAGAAGTAGGAGATACTCTTTGACAATTCGGTCCTGGATGTCCATCACAGTAGGCAATTAATTGAGTTGCATTGTTACTATATTCAATTCCTGGTCTTTCTGCAGAGACTGCCAGACAAAGATGCTAATTAATGCCAGTCAAAATGGTGATTTTGTGGAATGAACATTTCGAGGACTAAAACATATTTAAATACAAATTTATACTATATCAGTTTTAAAAATGTCTAGCAGATGGCAACTTGAATTGAATATCCAATTGACCCACACTCGGGCCTCACGCCCAAGACAAAAAATAATATTTCAAAATTTATTGGCAATTTAGACAATAAATTCAGCCTTTTTTCTTTTTTTTGGAGGGGCGATAGTTCCCTGGCTGGGAATCGAACCCAGGCTGCAGCACTGAGAGCACCAAAGCCTAGCCACTATGCCACCAGGGAACCCCTCAGCCCTTTTGCTTTTCAAGATATTTTTAAATCATACTACACAACTCTAGGTTATATTAATGTTATTACAAAGAAATTTGCTTTGCAAATTTATCCTTCCTTTTAAAAATAATATAAATTTGCTTATTGAGATTTCATTTCCATGTAAAAATCACTGGAACAAACTGGATCCACTTGACCTGTCGATGCAATATCCAATAAAGTTTACCAAAACAGTTGTATCTGACCTTACATGAGTTCACATTCATATACCTGAAAGCACGCAAGCAATAATCATGTTTCTATTTTGTAAAATACCCATTGTTTATTTCAATTATCTTCTCATCTCTATAGTGTTCATAATAGTACTTTGTAAGTCTCCAATATTAAGTGACTGTTTTTAACTTCACAAAGGAGGTAGCTTTATGGGCTAAATTGATTTGTAACATATTAAGCATTACCTTCAGGTAAGGGTGTACCATATGAATTTTGATGTTAATTGCTAGGTATAATTTCAGGACATTTTATATCATCTTAGGCAGAGGGACTAAATTCCAAACTGAAACTATTATTTATATAGTTATTTATATATGATATAGTTTCAATAGGAACAGTGCCATACAAAAGAAGTTACCCAAATTAGAAAGTATTTGCAAAGCTGATGTTTTTGAGAGAGAGAGAGTAGAAGAGAAGATGATAGAGAGAGAAAGAAAGAGGAAGAGGAGAGAGAGAGAGAGAGAGAGAGAGAGAGACTTTTTTATTAAATTCATCAGGGTGACATTGGTTAGTAAAATTATATAGGTTTCAGGTGTATAATTCTATATCATGTGTGTGTTGCATTGTATGCTCACCACCCAGAGTCAGTTCTCTTTCCATAACCATATATTGAGATTTTTTAATGAGTTTAAAAGGTAATGAAAGAGATGGCTTAGGCCAAGATAAAGAGACACCATATTAAAATCCTTGATTTAGGAGCTTGAGGCCTGTGGTTCGGCATGAGGCATGGCCTCCCTCAGGATATTCCCACGCTGATTTCGGAGAGGACTTCATCAGCCTTTGTCAGCTTTGAAGATGGAAAAGGGGTGCGTGTACTTGCAGTTTCTGGCCTGACATGTAAACAGCATGTGAGTTCTCACTTTTTCTTCAAAACAAAGGAGGAGCTGAAGAAACTAAAAATCACAACTTTGCTTAGATTTATAAGAAAATTGAGGTCCAGGATAAACTGCTGCCCTGAGAACTGGAGAGGAGAGGACACCAAAATTCACAGCTTCCTGTTACGAGTCAGGAACAAGAAGCCAGTGCTGGGCCAGGTCCCCTAGGAACACAAACTATTCCTGACAAATTGCTGAAGGCTCAAGCTAGACTACCTCGATAGTTAACAAAACCAAGGTTCATGCTTTGGGGACAGGGCACACAATCATGAGTTCTAGCTCAAGGAAATCTACCAGATTCTCAGAGTGAAGGTCCCAGAAGGGTTCCCTCATGCTTCTTGCAGGATGATAAAAAAAAAATAACCATTTTGAAATACTCCAGAACATTCAGTACTCCTTATGAAAGACTACCCTCAAAAGTCACTATTTTACTAGAATCTACCAACTTTGGAAAAGAAAAATCCCACCCTGTTTAGCCTTCCCATGTCACCTATGGAGAAAATAAAAACAAGGAAACACAAACAAACAAACCCAAAACACTGAGAAGCACTTGTGAAAGTCACAGCCCCAAAGCAGAGGCTGATTAGAAAACAGAGACCTTATCTCAGTATTACAGAACACTCCCCCTGTCCTCACATGAATTACAGCTAGAAGGACTGTCCTGCACAGACTATATTTAAAAAGACAACCCGAGACAAAATCAAGGACACTAGAGTAGTTTCCAACACCTACACCTACTCCAAACATTAAATACATAAGATTTACTTTAAATCTTTTTACCCAATGTATTTTGTCTGCTTTCAACAAAACATTATAAGACATGCTAAAAGGCAAATGAAACAAACAAACAAAAAAAGTCTGATTGACAGGTTTTGGAATGATCACACTTGGAATTTGAAGTAACTATGATTAGTATGCTAAGGGCTGTCATGAAAAAGTGGAATACAATCAAGAACTGATGGGTAAATTAAGCAAAGTGATGGAAACTCTAAGAAATAAGTTTAATAAGATAGACATCAAAACATTATAACAGAAATGAAAAATATCCTTGGGGCTCATCATTAGACTGGAAATGACTGAGAAAAGAGTCAGTGAACTAAATGATATGCCAAAAGAAATTCCTTAAACTGAAAAGCAAGAGAAAAATGAATGACAAGAATCAAAGATCATATCCAAGAACTATAGGGCAATTATAAACAGTGTGACAAATAAGTAATGGGAATACCAAAAGAAGAGAGAAAGGGCTAAAAAGAATATTTGAATTATTAATGGCTGAGACTTTTCCAAAATTATGGAGACAGCAAACCACAGATTCAGGACAATCAGAGAACACCACGTGAAGTAATAACAACCAATCTATAGCAATGAGTGTTATGTTCAAACTGCAATAAACCAAAGACAACGAGAAAATTTTGATAAAATGCCAGAGGGGTAACTATGCACCTTATCTACAGAAGAACAAGGATAAGAGTTACATTGGACTTGTTTTCAGAAACCATGTAAGTATTTAAAATGTGGAAAGAAAAACAAACATTGATCTATATTTCGGTATTCAGTGAAATTATCCTGTGAAGTGAAGAAATAAAGACTTTCTCTGTCAAATATTAAGGGAATTTGTTGCCAGTAGACCTACCTAGCAAAAACTATTAAAAGAAGTCCTTTGGAGAGAAAGAAACAATTATAGGTCAGAAACTTGACCTACATAAAGAAAGGAAAAGTGGTAGAAAAATAATAAAATAGGTAAAATAAAATATTTTTCTTTTTTATTGTTAATTGACCTAAGAGATAGAAATTTGTTTAAAAATAACAGTAAAAGGGTATGTGGTGACTATAGATGATAAATAAGTGATATGAATGATGATAATATTATAAGGGACTGGAGGGGGACATTAGGAATACTCTGTTTTAATACATATGTAACTTGTGAAATGCTACATTGCTATTAACTGGACTTAAATTAGTTATAAATGTATGTCACAAACTCCAGGGCTACCACAAATAACAACAACAAAAAAATTAATAAAAAGATGGAAAATGTCTATAATCTCTAGAGGCTAGAAAAGTCAAATAAATGGATTCTCACCTAAGACTCAAACAGGAACTGACAAAATCTTGATTTCAGCCCATTGCGACCCATGTTAGACTTCTCACCTAAAGAACCATAACACAAAATGTGTGTTATTTTAAGCCACTAAAATTGGGCCAATTTGTTGTAGCAGTAAACAGAAATGAATCCATGACCTTTAGCACATTATTTAGCATCTTTGATACAAGTTTCTTGTTTTGCAAAATGATTCATTCATATCCAAATTTGTATAATTTTTGCATACTATTGTTAAATCCCAAAGGGTTCTCATTTAAATAACTCTCTTTCTAGTTTCCCTCTCTTTTTCTTTTAATTTCCTGTTCTCTTTCTTCATTTCCTTCCAAGACTTATCTAGGATTCCTAAGTAAGACACCGTGCTTGAGATGTTAAAATAAATATGCATGAGAATATTACAGTATAATAAAAGTCAGACTAAAGTAACTACATATAGCATTTTAATTACATTATAAAAGTGCAGTCAAAAGAAATGGTAGTAATGGCAGTAAATCTAAATTACTACTTCAAAATTATATCATATTCCAAGAGAAGCATTTTTTAATCGAGCTTTTAATATTGTGAAAGACTGGAAAGATAGGCCATCTTTCCAATTTGCTTTTAGCTTTCATTGAATAAAATTGAGAGTAAAGAGTAAAGTGGTTTGTGGTTTTTGTTTTGTTTGGTTTTGTTTGTTTGTTTTTGTAACCATAATGCCAAAGGAAGAATTATCGACAGAGGAAGTATTTCCCAATTATTAGACAACTCAGAAGATAAATGTGAAGAGACAAAAACATTCTGTACAATTACTGTCCAATATAAGTTACTGTAATGATGAATATATGGATATCTTCCAGTAACACATCACTACAGAGCCCTTGAAACGTGGCTTGTATAACTGAGGAACTAAATTCTTAATTTTATTTAATGTATTTAAAATGTAAATAACTCATGTGACAAGTGACCGCTACAATAAACTGTTCAATTCAAAATGAAATACTGAGTAAGCTATCCATTTCTAAGGAAAAAAAATGTGGCATTCTCACTCAGTTAGTTATTCAACAAGAAAGACTAACTCATACATGATATTGTGAAAATCTGGAACATCAGGTTTTGATAAAGGGGCATTCTATGATTATATTCTTTCATCTTTTTTATTGTTAAATTTATCGGCGTGACATTTTGGTTAGCAAAAATTACATAGGCTCCAGGTGTACAATTCTACAGTGCATTGTCTGTGTGTTGCATTATGTGTTCATCACCCAGAGTCAGTTCTCTTTGTACCACCATATATTTGACTCCCCCTCCCTCCTCTCTTTCATCTTTTTTTATTTATATATTTTTGTGTTTTTATACTTACTGGGGTGACATTGCTTAACAAGAATTACATAGATTCCAGGTGTACTATTCTACAGTACATCATCTATGTGTTGCATTATGTGTCCACCACCCAGTATCAATTCTCTTTCCATCTCTTTCACCTTTTGAAATGTTTGAATGCCAGGATTCACTTGATACTAAACGTTGTCTCTATTTTCTTATGAAAAATTCTGATTGTTTTTTTGTTATCCCTTTATTATTATTCCTAAAAATTTACACATAATATGACAGATTTTTTTTTTAAATCATAAGCGTTTGTTGGATTAAGATAGAAAAGGCAATGACTATTTTCCTTTATAAAAGGAGTGAGTTAACACACACTCTCCTTATGTATTTTTGTAGGATAGCTAATGATGAAGTAGCAATTTATACTTTTATTGTAGCTTATAATTCTCTTATAGACCTTATGTGATCACTCAAATATCAAATGATATTATTCATACAGTAAATATTTAAAATTTATGATATTGCTTTCATAATTGTGCTTTCTCGTGTATTATCAGTTTCTCTCATTATAGCATGGAAGGAATATTTTTTAGACTACTGGCTATAAATACCTAATTAGAAATAATGGCATACAAATTCTGCTAGAAGCAAAAAAAGAAAACCGAACTACTAAATTTCTCCACAATTATTTTAATTTAAAATTGTCGATCAAAAATAATTTCAAATGATCAACTTCAGTGATGAAACTGAACCTATTATTGGAATTCTATTCTATTTTTTAGAGACCTGAGGCAATAACAACAAAGGAGAAATTGTTTTACTCAGCAATTCTCAAACTTTTTAATCCTAACATTTACTCTACAAAAAAAAGTGGAATTAGTATTCAATGAAATAAATTTTAGTAAGTACGATTCTAGTTTCTCTATGTTTACAAGAAAGCAGTACTTAATATAACACTCATGATAGTTCTACCATGGCAAAACAACTGATCTAGTCAAACTGAGGTGACAGAGAAATGCAGTTCTCACAGTTATCAATTTATTTATGCATATGTGCACTTATTGTGCACCAATATGTGCAAGTGACAAGGAGAGGCACACAAGTAAACATTGCAGAGTTCTCTGGATGCATTCAAAAGACTGTAAATGCTATTTTCTATTTTTTAAATTTTAAAATCAATTAAAATTATTCCTTGAATTGCCTTT
>PVJL010008671.1:0-64545 GCA_004026885.1 Lyroderma lyra
CTCGGCTGCTTGTTTTCTCATAACTGGGGGTCTTCTCCAAGGCCCATCCTTGGTTCTTTCCTATGATCTGTTTACATTCTCACTCCTAAAAAGATGAAGCATTCTCCTGGTTCTAGCTTTCTCAGAGTTCCTGGCCTGTGTTTCCAGGTAGCATTGGGACATTTCTATAGAGATAAACATTAATTCATCATTGGTTCAAAATCAAAACCTTTACTGTTCCTCCTTCTGGGATCCCAACACTGGATTATGGAGCTACCATTCTCATCATCTCCCAAAGTGGGAACTTGGCCGTGTCATGACTTCCTACTTTTCTCTCTATCATGTCCAATCTGTCCCCAAGTCCTGTCTATTCATTATTTTTCTCCATCCTCTGTTCTCCATTCCCTTTGTTATTTTCCTCAAGACCTATAGTATCTCTCTTAAGGAGTATTTTTTTTAATTGTTAAACTTATTGGGGTGATATTGATTACTAAAAATTACACAGGTTCAAGGTGCACAATTCTACAATACATCGTCTATGTGTTGTGTGATGTGTTCACCACCTGAGTCAGTTCTCCTTCCATTTATGGACAATTTCGCAGCTTCCTCCCCTGTGTCCCAGGTTCTGGTCTCTGCTCTGTGCCTTTACACGACCCCCATGGCATTCCACTGCCACCGGTAAAGCTTTAACCAGGCACTTAACAGCTTTCAGTCATCTGTCTCTAGTCTTTCCAGCCTGATTTTGTATTATACATGCATCCGTGCCACATTAGTGGCAGATAAAACTGCCTCTCTGTCCTAGCCTGCCCTGTTCTCTTTCTTCCATGTCTTTTCTCGTGCCATTGCTTCCAAGGTCATTTTGTTTTCTCTTACAATCCTTCCCCAGTTAAATATTCCTGAGCCCCCAGGTAAACTGTGGATGGCATTACAACATAGCATTTCCATCTTCAGCTATGATAGAAATACATAAAATATATTAAACATGAAAGGTAAAAAGTAACTGGCTTTAAAACATGATGTATATATTTACATACCCGTAGACACATGCATACATGTAATGTTTTCAAGTCAGTTATGTTGCAGTGTTCTGTAGGAAAAGAAACACTGCACACTAAGGAGACCTGGGGAGGTACAGATGGGAAACAGAATGCCACAGTCCACGGAACAGTCGACATAATACGACCACAGTTAGGATATTAGTAAATTTCTGTCTTTAGATGTTTCCAGTTGAATCATTGTGCCCCAAATTCCGTCAGGTTCCCAACACAGTGTTGCATGCATCAAAATTACCCCACTACTCAGGTGATTTTTGATTTGAACTCTTAAGGAATACAAAGTTGTGCTTTCTTATTAGTGCTCTGATATTATTATGTAATAAAAGGACCAAATCATTTTTGTCCAAAGCAACCAAATTAAATAAATCCATGGAATCCGCCAAAGAAAAGTTTGTCAAAGCTTGAAGGCTTGACTTTCCCACTTTTCTCCATGAGGATATTTTTGCTGTTGTACTAGTCTGTTAGGGCTGCCATAACAAACAGCAGAAATATATTTCTTGCAGTTCTGAAGGTTGGTAGTCCAAGGTCAAAGTGCCAGCAGATTTGGTTTCTCCTGAGGCCTCTCTTCTTGGCTTGCAGACAGTGCACTCTTGCTATGTCCTCCACGATCCTTCTTCTATGTGCACGTCTCCTTGGGGCCTCTCTTCTTACAAGAACACCAGTCATGTTGGATTAGGGCCCCACCCTTGTGGTCTCATTTATCCTTAATTATCTCCGTAAAGGCCCTATCTCCAAATACATTCACCCTGGGAATTAGGGCTTCAGTATATGAATTTTGAGGGGATACAATTCAGTTCATAGCGCTTATGAAAACTTTTACCCAGCCCCTTCGATACGTGACAAAAATGTGCTGATAGAAATATCATTTTCCCCCTTTACTCTGCTAATGATAAGGATTTAAAATAAGAAAATATAAAATGTTGCCACGAGTTTATATTATGTCAAATTGGAAAATTCTGAACCATATCATATGGCTGAACATTCACTTTCAAATTTTGCTTCAAGTAAAATTTGAAAATGTTTTTTATTATTCTGTTTTCAACAAAAGGAATATCACAACATTCCAGTTACATTAACTGAGTTTGGTCACAATTCACACTGATACAAAAGGGAGGCAGCGTCAGGTCCAGCAGTGGTAGCCACAGCTTTTCCCATCTAGTTTCCACCCTGCTGGAAGGGCCACATCTCCCTTCCAAGAGATAATTTTATCTTGGATTGAGCACAGAGGGCAAATCCTGTTCTGATCTGCATGAGGTTTTGACTTTTCCAAAAGAAAGTTACAGTATGTTCTTCCCCAAGGTCACCAGCCAGCTCTGAGTATGGGCTCCAGCAGGGATCTAGTCACTTCTCCAATTTCTAAAAAGTAAGGGAAGCGTTCTGCACAGAGGATAAGTAGATATACTTTGCCATCACAAATGGAGGTGTTGCCTATGAAGATTACGGAGACACAAAACCATGTACCACTTGTCACTGGGCGGAGGCAGCCAGCCAAGAATCCAGGTGATAAAGGCTCTCAAGGGGCCCAGAAGAACCCTCAGGTGATCACACTGGACAAATAGATGTCACAGCACAGCACTTGGTTCATACACTTGTCAGTTTGCTCTGTGAATGCCCCCAAGTTGGAAGCTTGGTGTTGGAAGAGTCCCACAGCGATGACGTCACGGAGTTGTGAATGTTCATTGCTGGCCAGGCTCAGCACATAGGAAAAGTCTGTATTTCAGAGGACAGATAACATTTTGTAGCTTTATGGAATTTGCTTGGAAAGTCAAATAATGGTGCTTGCAATACCGCCAAGCAAGTAAGTGCACTTGTAATTGCTTTGGGATAAAGATAGGCTATGTTATTAAACTCCATAGAGCTCCTCAAACCTCATTTTACAGTTAATCTGGATCTCTTTCTTTAAAAAGCTATCCCATGAATTATAAAAATACAAATGCATTGAACAGTGTTTCCTGTCACCTCTCTTAGGGAGGTGCTAATGTTCAATGCAACGGTCCCCAAGCAGGCATTCAGCAAATGTTTAAGTGCCGACCATATTCCAGGCCCTTTTTAAGATGTTGAAGGCATGACAAGCGAAAGCTGAGAGAACCCTCACTTCTCATTGTACCATTACTGAAGAAGTTAGACTTTCATTATATTTCAAAAGGAATCGGACACATCGGTCAGAGAATATCACAATGGAAATTAGAAAATATTTAGAACTGATTGATAATAAAGATACCAGAATTTGAGGGATATAGCTAAAGTAGCGCTTGAGGGAAAACTTACAGCTTTACAATGTATAGGTTAGACAGGAGGCAAGGCACTCAATTCTACCTGTTAGCAGGCCACAAAATAAATCTAAAACCACAGTGAGATATACTGCACCCTCACCAGAATATCCAACATAAAAAAAAAATCAATACCCAAAGCTGGTGCAGCTGAGGAGCAACATGAATTCTAATGCATTGTTGGTGGAAGTCTGACTTGTTACGACCACACTGGCGAACTGACCCCATCCACTCTATGGCACTGGCACTGGCCGAGCATTTACACTGCCCATGTCATGCTCTCTGCTTTACTAGACCGAACTTTAGTGAGGCTTCTCTCTTCCCTGTGGGCCCCTAAACTTTGGCTCACCCCCCAGTTTAAATAAGCCCTCAAGCACTAAGGGCAGAACATCCCCTTCACAACTGCTCATTGCGAAAACTGGACAACCACAGAGAAAAGCATTTCCTGTTGAAGCACCCTGATTTGCCAGCTGCTCACCCTGACCTTGTGCCTGCACCCCACTACAAAGTTCAGGCTAGTCCTTCTCCCTTCATACAAAAGAAAAACCTTTTTCTGTTTGATGTGGAGACGTGGAGTTCTGAGATGGGAGCATTGACCCTATCGCACTAATCTGTCTGGATAAAGTCTTAGCTGAATCCAGCTTTGTTTTCATTTGCTATCACACAACGGAACTCTATTCAGAAATAGTAAGTGAGCCACAGCTATATACCACAGCGTGGACGAATCTCACAAATACAATGAGCAAAAACGCAAGACATTAATGACCATAATACTGAACAATTTCATTTATATAAAGTTCACACCAAGAAGAACTAATCCATGTTGATGGAAGTCAGGGTAGGGGTTCGCTTTTGGGAGGCAGTTGCTAGGAGGGTCCAAAAGGAAAGCTTTGAAGGTACTGATAAGATTCTGTTTCTTGATCTGGACTCTCATGACATGAAATATGCTCTGTTTGTAAAGTTTCATCTAGTCATAGATTTCTTTTTTTTAATTGTTAGACTTATTGGGGTGACATTAATAAGAATTACATAGGTTCCAGATAAACTGTGCAATTCTACAGTTTATTGTCTATGTGTTTGTGATAGATTTCTAATTTGGGAAATTTTCTATGTGTTTTACTTCAGAGAAAAATATACATAAAAATTGAGTCAAGTAGAATCCTAATTTATTTTTCTCAAGCAAACCTTATGAAACAAAGACAGAAGGGCCTTAATGCTTTTTAAGTAGCAAGTGAATACATACCACTTATATATGTGACTTAAATGCTGATGGAGTTAGAAAATAAAATAAGTTAGCTCACAGATAAGTTAATTGTCAAGATACTAGAGTGTTTTCTTTTTTTTATCACTTAAAGGACTAAATTAAGTTTCCTACTAAGTATAGTCTAATACATAAACAATTTAGAAGTACTGATATTTGCAATAATCACAGCTTTTTTTATGTTCTGTGGGAAAATGTAGTTAATAGAAGAATAACATAAAAAATCTATTTATTTATTTAAATAGTTAAATTTATTGGGGTGACATTGGTTAACAAGAATCACATAGGTCCCAGGTGTACAGTTCTACAGCGCATCGTCTGTGTGCTGCATTGTGTGCTCACCACCCAGAGTCAGTTCTCTTTCCATCACCATAGATTTGATTCCCCCTCCTTTCTCTTACTATCATCAGAAAAAAGAAAAAAGAAACAATTTCATGACAATGTGATGGCACAGATGAGAACATATTTAATTTAAGAACTTTATCGCAGCTGTCTGGTTCTCTGCTGTTAGTGTTTTATGGTCATGGGGATACAAATGTTCTCTGATCTTTATTTTATTATCTTGTATAATAAAAAAGAATAACTAGTTCAGTTACATTTTCAACAGACCTGTCTTAATAGTTTTATTTCTCATCAAAACTTCTTTAAATAATGGTTTGACTTAAATTGTAAGGTCTTAGTCACAATTTTAACCAAGATTTTACAAAACACATAGGGCTTGTAATTTTCCATTTCCATATACGTCAGCAGAAGTATCAGACTTAATTCAATAATGTTATAAAATTTAACTTAATTACAAACTATGATAAATGCTACAAAAGAAAAGTACATAAAAACATACAACTGGGGATTAAATTTGTATATTTAAGAAACTTATTTCAGCTTCCTTGTGCAGATTGGATTGTGAAGGGCAGGAGTAGATATTGGGAGGCTTCGAGAGCAGTGTAGGCAAGAGATGATAAATTACGGAAGGGTTCGGCATTGACTGTGAAGAGAGTGGATAAACTTGAGGCATTTGGGAGGTAAAACTCTTTCATCACACCTTGTACTGTAACCATGTAGGTCCCAGGATATGCCACCTTTGTAGCTGTTTCTTCCCTGGGCCATTTTTAAATTTTAATTATTATTATTATTATTATTTTTTATGTTTCATCTAGCTACATCCCTCTCATCCTTCAGAATTCTGCTCTTTCATGCACTCCCATCGCTCCTATTTTTGCCACCATTTCACACATGTCACAATGACTTTTAGTCATCTGCTTCCTTATTGATCTCCCCAATACATGACAAGCTATGGACGGTCAGTATTCGTTGAGGTCTATTTGTTTCTGTAATCCCAGGGCTATAGCCAGGACTGGATCAGAGCAGGAAATAAGTATTTGTTAAATTACTAAGTGAATAATAGGTCCTATTGTTTTATGTGAAACAATAGAGTGAAACCAGTCTAAAGCAGATACCAGTTCCTGGACATGTTTATTTTTCAGAGATGAGGAGGCTATATAATCAGCAGGGGAAAGAGCAATGCTAATCATTGTGGTGAGATAATGGACAAGAAAGCCAAAGTGACTGACCAGTGTACCCTAATGCCTGAGCCTCGTGATAACAGGATGGGCAGTGGCATCATAAGCTTTCTCCTTCCTCAGCAATCTCTGAAATTCATGGCTCTCTCCAAACAAGAAACACATCTAGCCTTCTCTTTGCTGCTGAGATATTTTGATAGTCACCCACACCAGTCCTCTACCCTTGCAAGAGTGCTATCAGCCACACACACACACACACACACACACACACACACACACACGTCCTGAATAATCGACATTTTCAGTTAGCTGCCTCTTCCTTGCCTCTTCATCTGAAGGCTTTAATCATATGATCTGAAAAAACTTTTAAAAGTAGAATAGATTCTTCCCATGGAACTGGGCAAGGCAGTCTGTATGAGATGGGTGAGGACATTTGGAGTGAACCTGAAAGAAATCTCATGAGTGTGAAACTCAACATATACCCAAAGAAGCTATACTAAATTAAAGGTATAACTTATCTGTGTTATTAGCTAGGTGTCTGGCATTTTACCCTCATGAAGTCTACTTAAAAAGAGAGAAAGGTTTTTAGTTGGCTATTGACTTAAATGCTTCCTTTGAGACATCAGTATCCTCATTTTATATATAGTACATATAAGTTTGAGGGATTAGTTTTTTATCTTAAAATTTGGCAGAATACCACCAAGTGGATGATAATGTTTTAGATAAGGCCTTTGGGTGTGAGTAGCTAGACTTTTAGCTGTTCCCATTTGCCTCTGGCCCTGGGTTGTACACATCTGTGCAGCTAGATTGGAATGGGGAGCTGGGATGATGATGATTATTAGCTTCTATTTATTGAGCATTACAACAGTGGGCCAAGCACTGTGATAACTGCTTTCACATATATTTTATTTACTCATTACAACAAACCTGTGAGGAGGCTATAATTATCATTTCAATTTTACTGGTTAGACTACTGAAGCCTAAGTAGGTTAACTAATTTCCCCAAAGTTACATACACAGGCAGCAAGTGGTGGAGCCTGATATGACCCAGTGTTAACGACTTTAAAGTCAGGTAGTTTTCTTAACCACTGCCTCTACTGCCTTCCAGCTCCAGGTCTGGGTAGAAAAAGCAGGGAACACCAAACTGCATGTGTGTATAAGGGACCAAAGAGGGAGGGAGAGATACTGGGGGCATTCGTTTATGTAAGACCGGTCCTTGGCCTCCTCCCAACAAGATCCCCTTCATTTATATTTGATGCCCCAGATGAGTTTAAAATCTTAAAATTTCAAAGATGATCAAATTTCAAAAGACACAAAAATAATCTGAGAACAATGAAAAAATGTTCTTCGGTAGAAAGGAATAAAAATAACATGTGAAAAGTCCTAAAATTGATTTACATCAAAAAGAAAGATGTTTTTTAAAAATGTTAAGTGGCCTTTCTCCTTCAATGAAATGAAATATGGTAGTGTCTCTATTACATAAGACTAGGCCAAAATGAAATGAGAGACCAACACAATAAAATCCAATGAGACACTATTTTCAATAATGGCCATAACAAGACTTCAAATTGAAGAAAATGGAAGCAGTAATTTGTAGAAAAGTTTAGAAAACTACTATGAAGGTGAAGAAGGGTAATAACAAAACTGAAAAATGAGGAAAAAGAAAACCATCATTGTGGAAAGATCACAAAATTTCAATTTGCGAAGTTATACATAATATCTTCTTATATTTTAAATGTGTATAGGATCTGTAGGGAGATCGCCATTTTCAACCCTGACACTAGTTTATGCCTTAGTTTGTTCTTAGCAAGTTTTCCCCAGAGTTTGTTATTTTCATTAGTCCTTTCAAAGAATCCATTTTGACTTTGTTGATCCTATTTATGTTAGTTTTCTGTTCCATTAATTTCTGCTCCTTTCTTCATTAGTTCTTTCTTCTATTTTTTGAGGGGTTTAAGTTGCTATCCTTTTACTAACTTCTTGAGATAGCTTCTTAGATCATTGATTTTCAGCCTCTGTTCTTGCCTAATGTCTGCATTTAAGGCTATATGTGCTTCCTGTGAAGGCATGACTAGTTGAATTCCACATTGTCACTAGCATTAGTAATTTCAAAATGGTTTTAAATTTCCATTGTGATGTCTTCTGAAATTATTTAGAACTATATTTTTCAAACATACAGAAATTTTCTAGTTATGTTTTTATTATACATTGATCTTCGGTCATCTAATACAGTCTGTGTGATAGCATTTCTTTGAAATTTGTTAAGTTGCTTTATGGTTCAGCATTTTTGAAAATTTTTCATGTGTATTTGGAACGAATGTGTGGTTTGTATGTGTTGGGTATTCAAGTACATACATTTTAACTGGGTTGTTCAAATATTTTATATCACTTTGTTGTCTGCCTTTTCTATTAGTTACATAGAGGTATTTTAGAAAATTGTCTAGCATGAATGTACATTATTTCTTATAATCCATCAATTTTGGTTAATATGTTTTCATTTAATATTTTAGATGAAAAAATTTATAATTATCATATCTATCTATTAAGTGAAACCCTTTCCCCATAATATCTCTCTCTTTTGCCTTGAAGTATGGTTGTTTCTCATGTTAATAGAGCTGTGCCGGCTTTCTTTTGGGTAGTGTATTAGTTATTTATTGCTAATAAAGTACTCTCAAAACAGTGACTTAAAACAACAAATATTTATTGTTTCTAATAAATTAAGGGGGTCAGAAATATGGGAGAAGGTTAGTCTCTTATGAAGTTGCAGTTAAGATGTCAACTGGAGCTGCGTCTTCATGAGATACTTGAATGGGGATAAAGGCTTGAATGGGGCGGGGCAATCCACTTCCACGTGGTTCACTCACGTGGCTATTGGCTGGCGGCTTCAGTTTCTTATTGGCTGGTCATGGGAAGGCTTGGTTCCCCATCACATGACCCTCTCGGTAAGGCTGACCGAATGTTCTCATGATATAGAAGTTAGCTTCCCACAGAGCAAACGATCCAAGATACCAAGGAGGAAGTCACGATGCAGTTTATGACCGACTATCGGAAGTTGCACATTTTTGCTTCTAATAATTAGAAGTGAATCACTAAGTGCAACCTCAAGAAGAGGGGAATTGGGCTTGACCTTTGAAGGGAAAAGTGTGAAAGGATTTGTGGGCCTATTTTAAAACAACCACAGTGGGCATCTGCATGGTATGCTTTTTTCAGACTTTTACTTACAGACTTTATGTTTCCTTATATTTTAGATTTTGTTCATAGTAAGCAGAATATAGATAAATTGTATGCCACTATGTCAATCTTCATCTTTTAACTGGAACATTTAGTCTTTCTAGTCTAATGTAATCATTGATACACTTGAGTTTAAATCTACTGTATTGTTACTTGATTTCTGTTGGGCCCTCTGTGTGTGCTCTTTCTCTCTCCTTTCTTACCTTTGCATTAAGATGATCTGAAGCTGTGCTTTAGTCCCTGTGAGGGATGGTCTACTTCTGATTCACCATTATTCCTAAGAAGCTGCCTTCTAGGATCTGCACCAAAAACAGACTCTGAACTCCAGTTACTACGTCATGTGGACCAGCTGGAAGTCCTGCTTATTTCCACACTCCCTGGTATCCTCTTCCAGAACCAGCAGATAATGGTGGGGAAAGAGGTTCAAGCTGAGCTCACTCCTGTGAGCTTCTTCCTTTCCTGAGATTTTGGTCTCTGTTTCTTTACTTCTTGTTGGTTTCCTAAAGCTTTCAGGCAGAATATTTTAAATAACTATATTCTAGTTGTCTATTTGGGAAGGTTGGTCTGAATTTCTTAGTTTGCCTTCACTGGAAGAAAGATAAGTCATTTAATTTTCACAAATGGGGGAATAAGTATTATCATTATTCCCTTTGACTGGTGACAAAACTGGGCTCGGAGAAGCCAAGTACATTGCTCAAGATTACATTATTAATGGTAAACAGAATTTGAACCTATATGTTTCTGTCAAAAAGTAAAACTCAAACCCATGCTATTTACATTAGCTAAAAGCAATTTTGGCTAATATCCCCCAAGTAGAAAACACTCCAAGAAGATTTATTACTGACAATTATGCTTATACTTCTCATCAATTATAAATGTGTATTTGTAAAACTGGAAACCTTTCTGTTTTTAGCATTCTTTAATTAATTTCACTAAAACTTAGTTTGAGTTTCTTAAGAATTTTGATTTACAGTTTATAGTTCCTTATTGGTACTGATTAGCAATAGTATTTTATAAAATAATGGTACTTTAGTATAAAAGTCTAATATAATACAATAAATGATTATTTTTAAAGTGTAAGTAAAATTGAATCTCAAATTTTGGGTTTCCTAACTGTTCTTTCTTTATTCCTTATCCAGAATTCTTTTAAAGAAACTCGGTCTTGTTCCAAATCTCATTTATCATCCATTAAAATTCCACTGTAAAACAATAAATTTCTTTCCATAAATTCATGTAACTATTAAATTCCACCATATGTTATTTGCCTTGCAGGGCTGACATATTTTGGAAATCTATATAGAGCTTTAAATAGTCAACAAACATACATATATTATATGACATACATTGCTCCCCAGGTAATTAAGTTTTAACATATTACTTAATACTAAAAAAAAGTTTTTTTCTTACTCACATATCTGTATTTAGAAAAAGAACTTCTCTGATTATTTTTGCTGATAAGAAACTTGAATTCTTTCTTAGAAGAGAAATCAGAATATTTCCATCTGCCTCTGCACTCATGAGGTTAAATTAAAGTCGAAATCAATATTTTAAAAAAGGTAAAATAGCAAAGCTAATCAAAACACATTTGTTCAACAAAATGGACCATGGCCCTATGGCCTGAGAACCAGTGTTTCTGAGATTACTGAAGGGTTTTTGTGTCAAGAGTGCCCTAGAGGGCCTCTAATCTCTAAACAGACTTGACTTTTTGTTCTAATGTGTTGGTGCCACCCAAGAGAGAAGGATATAAGAAAGAGGAAGCCTGTTGGGCCAACAGGTGTAAGCTTTAAGGGAACAGAATAAGTGGAATCTTATTTGTGGTGTCTAGGTTGGACAATTTATCTTACCAGGGTAGGGAGCAGGGATTTGGAGCAGGGTCTCAGAGATGACTAAAGAGTGTGCGTTTTGCTGTACCTGTGTTAGAGCTACTAGAACCGAAGCTCTGTGCTTGGTAATTGGAGAGGGAAGATAAGGACATTGAGGCAATAAAACAATCTTCGTGCTAAGGAAGGTGAAAAGATGCCTGGGGTTCACTGAACTCAGTCTAACAGGCTTTGGATCTGTTGGGCGAAGACCTTAGGTCAGTGCAAGTCCTGCAACATCAAAATTATATGCCCTGTTTTTCTGGTTTCAAATGCCAAATGAACAAGAAGAGGAAAAGATGGGGGAGTATTTTATGGAAAGGTGTCTCAGTAACTGCAAAGACACTCCTTTTTAGTGGAGATTTTGTCCCAAAGTTGTAAATTTGTTGAATTCTAAAAGCTTGAGGTGGTAGAGAAGAGGAAATTCAGGCTGCGTTGGGATGCACTGCCTTTTTGAGGACTGCACAGGCAAGTCACATGAAAGCTTACCTTGGACCTAATGGCAGCACTTTAAGGTAGGGTTGGCCTAGAGCCAGCTTAAATGGCTTTTGTCCAATAGAGTCACTGGTGGGGCAATGGACCCTACACATGGTGACTTCCTTTGTGTGTGGAGACTGCTGGGTTCCCAGGGCCTGAGGGTTGACGCCTTAGCAGCCAGTCAGATTGCCAATGTCTAAAGGATTACGATGTGATGTTTCTGGTGAGAGGATTTTGGGGAACTCAGAGAACTGTGCATGTATTGGGAATCTGCCACACACTGAGGGCATCAGTGCCAGATTATATCTCTTCTAGTCAGTAATTTCCCTTAGCTGTCCCCACCTCCACACCTGACTACCCTGGAGGGTTTAGCGTGGGTGGGGGAAGGAGGAAAGTTCAAGGTTGGGAAATAGAGCGGTGGCTCCTGTCCCCCTTCCCCACTGTAGGTGTTTCAGCCCGAAGCAGCACTTAACCGGATGACGAAGAAGCTTTAGCTTTAAATGAAGTATGAAGTATGAAGCTGTGATTATGACACTGAACCAGGCACTTAGTTACTGGATTGGGATTGACCAGAGGACTTTGAATATTCAAAAGGGGTAAGAAAATTAAGGGACCAGGTTGGGAAAGGGATGACTAGCTACTAACTCATTGAGCTAGAGTGAAGTGAAGCATTGAGGAAAAGAAAGTTGCTTTCTGATTATGCCTTTTTGGGTTTTTGCTCCATCAAGTACTAGTTACAGCTCATCCCAATGTCTCAGCCTCTATCGGTCTGTGAGAGTCTATGGAACCACATGAAGATCGATTTCCAAACTGCTATGTCTCTTAGCTATTAAAAATACCTATTTCTACAGGTTATCACACACCTACCCACCCACCAGTGAAGGTTTCCCTGTGTCACATTCGGGAGGTTTCCAGGGAGGAAGAGCTTCTCAGGGCCTCAGTACAGGCTGCCCCTCTTCTGGTTGGGCCTCCTTTGGGAAGTCCACGGCCTTTGGAAGACAGGGGTCCTGAGTGTGGTAGGCTGACACATGGCCCCCAAGGATGTCCAAGTCCTAATTCCTGGAGCCTGTGAACAGTAACTTACATGGAAACAGGGTCTTTGCAGATTAGATTAAGATGGTTAGATTGAGACAGGAGATTATTTTGGATTATCTGGGTTGGCCCTGAACACAATCACTCGTGTCTTTATAGGAAAGAGGCAGAGGCACATTTGACACAGAAGAAGGGAAGAGGAGAAGGTGGTGTGGAGATGGAGGCAGAGAGTGATTTGCAGAAGCTGGCCTGGGCTACTGCAGTGGCGCAGGCACAAGCCAAGGAGTGCCGGCAGCCACAAGCAGGTGAAAGGGCAAGAGCCAGATTCTGCCAGCGCCTCTGAGGGAAGCTGCCCCGCCAGCTCCTTGATTTCGGCTGAGTGACGCTGATCTCAAACTTGGGGCTTTCAGAACCATGAGAAAATAAGTGTCTGTTGTTTTAAGCCTGAGCTTTTGGCAATTTGGCATGGCATCCTTGGGACATTTGTACATTGGAGAGCACTGCTCTCTCCTCCTCTGCGGGGCACGGGCAGGCACGATGGGGCGTGCCCCACCCTGGATTCGGTGTGGACATCTGAGCCCAGATTGGCACCATTTATGCCCTGAGTTCTACGTGGACTTTCATGGAAGAAATTCTATTCTAACTCTTCTCACGTAGGGGCTCAAAACCGACCAGTCAGGCTCAAGGTGGGGGTGGGAGGGGTAAATGCATCACATGGATGGATGAAAGGAGAGCAGTCCTTTCCCTCTGTTGTCCTAGCGTGTTCTGTTCCTTAGGCACCTGCCCCAGTAAGACACGAGATGAACACAGCCCCACACAGCCCCAGAAAGGCTCCCCACTCACACCAACGGATACTTGGGGCGAGGACGTCAGCCTTCACGTCCCAGTTTGCTCAGATGCCCGGCATGTCACATGAGCCATTTAGATGGGTAAACTGCCTATTCCCGAGCCTGGTGCATAGTAGGTGTTCACCAGATGGTGGCTACTGTGGGAGGAAAGCCCTATGGGAGTTGAAAGGACTGCGCTGGAATGTGCAATTTTGCCTCTTACGGTATAGGGGGTCCTCTCCATCTGTAAAATGAGGGTAAAAATACCTAACTCGAAGAGTAGTTTTAAGTATTCAGTGAGCATAGAGCCTGGTCGATACTCAGTAAACCTTAATGCCCACTCACCACCTCCTTCACATCTTGACGCTTCCCTGATTTCTCCGTGGCATTTCACATGTAAAGGTTTAATCATATTATTGAAGAACAACCTGGATGTTACTCTTAACAAAGATGGAAATTATCTTTAAATGGTAATTCATAATGCTAATCATTCTACTATGAGTTCATTAAGGACAAGGACTGTCTTCTTCACCTCTGTCTCTATTGTCTAGCACAGAGTAGTCTTCGTGAATGCCTAGTGACGTGTTGAATAATTAAAACACCGTCAGCAGCAAGACTGCCTTTCATTAATGGTTCTAATCAGACACATAAATTCAAGTTGGAGTCAGATACAAGATAACACATTCATCCGTATGAGAACAGAAGAGAAATAATGTAAACTTTTTTTTTTAATCACTGAATAAGTCATTGCTAAACCAAAGTTTAGCTAGATTTTTCTCCTATGTTATCTTCTAGGAGTTTTACAGTTTTGCACCTCACATTTAGGACTATGCTCTATTTTCAGTGAATTTTTGTGAAAGCTGTTGGATATCCAGATTCCTTTTTCTTGAATGTGAATTTCCATTTGTCCCCACTCCACTTGTTAAAGCAACTATTCTTTTGCCACATTGAAAAGTTCGATTAACTGTCTGTGTTGGTCTGTTTCTGGGCTCTCCATTCTGTCCCCTCTATTTGTCTCTTCTGTTGCCATTGAATTGCTTCTGCTCCTTCATCAAAGATCAACTATCTGTGTGGGCCTATTTCTGAACCGTCTGTTCTGCTCCCTCGATGTTTGTTTTTTTTTTGCCAATTGATCTTTTCCCAATATCACACTGTTTCGACTTGTAGTTTTGTAGTAACTCTTGAAGTTGGGTAGTGTCAGTCCTCTTTTATCTTCTTCAACATTGTATTGACTGTTCCAGGTGTTTTTTCTTTCCATAGAAACTTTAGAATTGATTTCTCTAAACCTACAAAATAAGCTGCTCAGATTCTGATTGGGATTGCACTGAATGTACAGATCAAATTGGAAAGAACTGATATTTTAACAATGTTGAGTCTTTCTATCCTTGAATATGAAATATCTTTTTTATTTAGATCTTCTTTGATTTCTTTCATTGGTTTTATATTTCTCCTCATGTAGATCTTGTACATATTTTGTTAGGTTTATACTCAAATATTTCATTTTGGGGGGTGCTAATGTAAATAATATTATGTTTTGCATTTCAAGTTGCAGCTGTTCATTGTTAATATATAGGAAAGCAATCGACCTTTGCATATTAACCTCATTTCCTGCAACCTTGCTATAATAGTTTATTAGTTCCAGGAATTTTTTTTTCATTCTTTGGGATTGCCTACATTTGGGATTGCAGACAACTGTGTAATCAGGGAACAAAGACTGTTTTATTTCTTTTTTCCCAATCTGCTTACCTTTTATTTTCTTCCTTGACTTACTGCATCAGGTAGGTCTTCCAGTATGATGATAATTAGGAGTGGTGACGTGGACATGCTTGCTTTGTTCCTTAATTAGCAGGAAAGCACCTAGTTTCTCACTGCTAAGATTGATATTAGCTGCAGGTTTTTTCATGTGTTCCTTTTCCAAGTTGAAGGAAAATAAACTTTTAATACCAGGATTTCAGGCACCAGTGAAGAATGTTTTGCGGGGCAGGGGTGACTCTCAAATCACACTTCACAGGGCTTCTGTTACATGTGAGAGTGATCAGGCAGACTAAAAGAAACATCTCTCTCTTCTAGATAAACATAAAAATAAAATCTCTCAATCCTCCTCAAAGACTCCCTTCTTTAGCAAAGACAGATTCGCTAGTCTTTACAGTGAGTTCTGTTTCATCAATTCAACTCAAAAGCCTCTACTGAATCGTTCCTGACACCTTTCTGCTTCAGAAATGCAAAGATAAGTAGAACAAAATCCCAGCACTCTTACAGCTTATGCGGAGTAAGGGCATTTGGAGGATGGGGGCAGGGTTTGCTGAGAAGGAATGAGACATGTCTAGATATATGAGTATCTAAAGTGCAAGGAAGAGTGTTACAGACTTTGGAACAGTATATACAAAGGACTTTTTAAAACTTTATTCTTGGTTCCTTCTTAGAGAAACCTAAGGGTTAACTGATACCTTTATTGCCATCAGATTTGGACCACTGCAATAAATTTGCTGATCACATTCTTTTGAATCTAGCCTTTTTGTCAGGTTTTTAAGGAAAAACTAAGCAGATTCTTACTATGAGGACTGTTCCTGAATAAATTGTTGTTATTAGAAAGGTATAAAACAGCTGCATCCAGGAAAAGGGAAAGAATGCCATCCTGGAGGCTGGAGAAAAGAGTAATCTAAAAGATCGCAACTTTTAAAAATGAAAAAAAATTTTTTGCTCTATTCAGGCTTAGGAAGGTTTTACAGATTTTATATGCTTGTAGTCATTTGTTCTCTAAACAACTTAAAAATGAATTAACCAGAGTCCCAGAGTTCAGTTGCTGTACTAAAGACTATACTTTAAAAAAGTGATTTTTTGTTTGTTTGTTTGTCTTTTTGAGCAAAGAACCAAGAGTCCCTCACAACTTGGAAACTGTCAGGGGAAAAATTCCCTGTGAGGAAAAAATGCAAAAAGAAAATACTGGAATGGAATCTTTCCATAAATTGAATATGTTTGCATTTGTTGAAGTTCATGAGACTTTACAGAGTGACAGATAATTTAGAACTGTTTGTTCTAAGAGAAGAGGAGGTGTTCAGATGTCCTCAAAATAAATCCATATGTTAACATGTGAGTCCTTAGAAAATTCAGAGTATGTTCTATCATCTCAAAAGCAACCCCACTGGGAAATAGCCTACCAAATACCAAGGGTAGGGCTGAAATGTTTATTTTTAAAGATGAAGACCAAAAGATTAATAAAAAATAAACTAGGCACTTGAATGTTTTCTTCTCACCAAGGACTAGAAGTGGACAGGTTGGGAGTGGGGGCATGTGTAAAAATCATCTACATTCCTTAGGAGAAAAAATTCTCAAGCCATACTCTAAAAAGAAAGATAAGCAGAAGTGGATGTTAGAGTCAAGAAAATTACATCTAGTTCTAAGGTATCAAATATTATCTATATATTTTATACCTCATTTCCCTTGACTTAATTTCTGGGGATTTTCTGGGGATTGTTCTCACCATTCATTTCAGGTAGTCTTTTCCTTGGCTTCATGTAGTTTTTGTACACACATGTGCTAATTAGTATTCTGCTGAAGAACTGAGTGGGACTTTCAGCAGATCCTTAGAGTCCTTCCTCTCTGTGCAAATTTCTTGTCGATGGCACCCTATGAGAGAAGTGTGTGAGGATTGGCTTTCCCTATGGGGTACAAGGCAATGCCATGTTTGTTTATTAAAAATAACATGCTATCCATAAAAAAGAGAAGAGTAGCAGAAGTATTAAAGAGAAGAATTTTTCCTAAAAATCCTCTAATGATTAAGAAAGAAGCAAAAACATGAAAGAGGGTAGGCTTTGAGAGTAGAGTTTAAAAGAACAAGACCATTGAATACCTGTTTGTAGGGACATAGTGGAGTTGGAAATCAAATAGGAAAGAGGTGCCAGCAAAACCTCCACCGTTTTGTGGATCTTTCATGGCATAGAATTCTAAAGCAAAGGTTTGTTTTGTATACATAGATTTTTGGACTCCACATCAACTCATGGCTGGCTGATAAAAAGGATGTTACTAATTAACCATACGAGCTGTTTATTCTATTAGTGTGGAAGGACTGTATTATTCAGTTTGGGCTGCTGTAATAAGACGTCATAGACTGGATGGCTTCATCAACACTGGAGATAGTATGTCTAAACCAGCCACAGTACAAAACCTCATAATTCACAAGGCAATGGATAAAGTATTCAGAAGATCACTGAATCAGTAACATGGCAGAATTAGCTCTAGAATGAAGGCTGCCACATAAAAAAACTTAAAAGCAAGCCTTGACAGGATCAAACTACTTACAAAACATTTATGATCCAGAACAAATCTCAAGACCATATATAGGAATAAAAAATATCAAACACAGAACAAAATAAAATTTGCAATGTTTGAAATGCAATGAAAAGTTATTAGCCATGCAAAGAATTACAACAATACAATACATAGTAACAAAAATAAATACACAGGTGATGTAGTTAGTAGATAAGGCTTTTAAAAATAGTTATTATAATTTCATATATTTAAAAAGTTAGAGAAAATACTTAAGCATGCTAAGTAGGAACATGAAAAATACAAAACAGTCCTAAATTGAACTTCTAAACATGAAAAATAAAATGTCTGAATAAAACTATACACGATAGACTCAAGGTAGATTAGATACTGTAGAAGATAAGACTAGCAAACTGGAAGATTAACAATAAAAATAATTCATAAGAGACAGAAAAAAAGACTGAAAAACATGAAAAGAAAACTGGTGAGCTATGGGGGCAATTTCAAATATTTTAAATGCATACAATTGGAAGGAAGGGATGGAAGACAGAAAAATTATTTGAAAAAATGTTCAGAAATTTTCCAAATTGATGAGACACACATGCGCACACACACACACACACACACACACACCCCTCAACAAATCCCAAGCTTAAGGGGCACAAGAAAATACACCAGGGCACATCATAAATAAATTGCTTACAAGAATGAAGAATAAAAAATCTTAAATGTAGCCAGAGATAGCAGACACATTATGCACAGAGAAAAAAAAAAAGGATAAGAATGACATCACATTTATCAGAAATAATAATAAAAAAATGGAGCAACATCTTTAAAGTATTAAAAGACACAAACAAACAAACAAAAAAAACCCAAAATAAACCACCAGCCTAGAATTCTGCAATTAGCAAAAATACCTTTCAAAAAGAGAAGGCAAATTTTTTCTGCCTACTTTTAGACCAATTGAGTTTTTTGTTGTTGTTGTTGTTGTTTTTTGTGGTTCCCTGGCTGGGAATCGAACCCAGGCCACAGCGTTGAGAGCACCAAAGCATAGCCACTGCACTACCAGGGAACCTCTAATTGAGTTTTTAATATTTCCATTTTTTTCTTTTTTGTCTTATTGGATTGGGTTGTTTTTATAGTAGTTGATTTAAGGTTTATGGTATTTTTATCAGTCTTCCTTCAAGTGGCACTATATACTAATTAGGCTCACCAGACATACCATTTTAAATGGGACAGAAAACAAGGGTACTCTTCTGGTTCAAATAGTCTGTACAGTCAGCCAAAATCAACTATGAATAACCAGATCCCTTGTTCTTTATTAATGACCTTACTAAAGACAACCCAAATTCAAGTATGAAACAGGGTCATCAAATGGAATTCCTATTGACTGAATGAAAACTACTTTTGAAGAACAGTTAAAGAAATGCTGACTTTTCCCAGTGATTGAGGATTGTATTTTTAAAACTTTAACAATAATAATCACAAATTTAAAATTAATTTCAACCTCATTCCTTGCATCTTTTTAAAAAATGATTTGGAGTCATATTATTAATTCTAGAGCAGACAGGAGACAAAAGTTTATAGCACTAACCATTTTGACAAATTTGAACAGTCCATTCAAGAAGAAGCCACTTCTCCATTTTTAAAATAATTGAGTTGGCTTTTTTAACTGAAGAGATCGACTAGGCCTTAGTTTTGGCACTGCTTATATATTGCCTTAGTTTTCCTATTTTGCAGCAAAGATAACTATGTACAAAAAAGTGCTTGTAGAGAGCCTCATGGGAAATGAACACTGAAACACAAACCCTATCTCAGGTATCCGATTCATAGCCTAGAACACTGTGTTTCAAACCATGGGGCATGCATACTAGGTTAAGAGATCAGTCTTATAAACAAGACCAGCGTGAAAAAATAGAAAATATCAGAGTGTCTTACATGGTAAAGGTATTATTTTGTGAAACATTTGATTCATTCAGTTTTGTCTGTGTGTATATATTGGGTCATGAGGTAAAATGTATTTCTTATGTGGGTTGCAGTAAAAACAAGTTGGCAAAGCACTGTACTATTGTTTCTTGTTCCCAAAGGATGTAGGCAAAATGTATATCTTAATTCAGACCAGGTGCAACAGACTAACACTTTATGGGTACTTACTGGATGCCACCTAATAAAAGGGAACTTCTTAAGTGGAACTCTGGACGATCTAATGTAAAAGACGTGAGAAACATTTCATGATCTCATCGCAGAGCTATTGTTCTTCCATGGCATTTGAAATCTTGGTGAAAAATGAAGTATTTGTCCATAAACTCCCAAATATGCAATAGGCAGTATAGACTATACAGATTATAATTAAACATCTGACTGACTGATTCAATTTTATCATCTTCATCTAAAGATTGGTTTCATGCTGCCACAGATAAACGGACACTCCAGCAAGAGTTGCTCTTTCATTCCAAACAATGCCAGAATTCCATTATTTTTTCCATTAGCTTTGCAAGAGGCATCCATTCCAATTCTCCTTGCATAAAACAGAATATACTACTCGTGAGTGATAGGAACATAATTATTTCTATATTTGGAATTAGCTCATCTCCCTCTTCCTGCCAACTCACCTTGACTTGCAGGGAAATACTGAAGAGCTCGAGAGAGACAGGTGATGCAACCTGCCTCCCAGGGGATAATTAATTCCTGGTCTTTGATTCCTAAGTTCCTGCCCAAAATCAAAGACAGAGAAAACACTCTTGAGTGCCCTGGGCACCCCACACCTGCTCCACAGGTGAGCTCATGCTTCTAATTGACTTTCAAGAAGCCTTAACATATCCCTTTGCTGTAGTATGAGACATTTGTCTTTTCAACCTTTCTCTTTCCTATTCAAGTCCTTCTCCATCACGCCCCCCCGCCCCCCATCTTCTCTCCAACACTCAGGGCCTTCATGGGGCCCACTCTCACTGCCTCAGGCACTCTGTTGAACGTCAATCATTTGCTCTTATTTATAGTATCAGATTCCCTAGACACCTCCCCATCTCCCATTGAAACTGACCTGTCCTAAGTGTTATTATTCTTAGACCCCTGTTTCTAGGTGATAATGAATGGTAATTGGGTTTCTGGATATGTGATTAATGAGTGTGCTAATCAATGAAAACAGGTCTACTCAATTCTCAATGATTGGTGCTATTATCCATGAGTGTTCTTATCCACCAGTTTCTCAACAAGAAGAGCTAAACGTGTTCTTGTTGTCAGAGCTGGTGGAAAATGTGGAGGGTTTCAGGGGAGGCAGGAAGGAGCAAGGACGCTAGAAGGAGAAGTGGCTGACCTCTGATATCCTTTCCATTGGGTCCTCAGCCCTCAGCTGACAGCTGACCGCAGGCACAGCTTCTGGGCTAGGAGGCCTGGATTCCGTCTGTGTTTTGCAAAGCGCCCACGTGACTTCCCAGTTCCTTCTACTTCGTTATCTGGTTGAAGGAGATGATTATACTGTCCCTTCCAGCTCTAAATTTCTGTGCTGAAAGTAGTAGCCCCTGGTGGGAACCTTCTTCTCCCTGGGCATTTACTTGGCTTTGCGCTTGCCATCATGCCAGGGGACACCATGCCGAGTCAGTTTCTTTGCTTAAAAGGGAAATTTTGCCCACGATTAGGCTGATCATTCATGCAACGTCGCTGGTTCAGCTTGGTCTACATATCGTCCTAATGTAATTAATAGTAGCATTCACTTATGCTTTCTGAGGACCCAGCTCAGATGATAAATCGTGTGGCCACATTACCTGGGCAAGCAGACGCTAGGTTGTGTAGACAAACACAAAGAAGTACACTCTGATAGCGACGTTGTTGTCATTTTTGTTTAGGGCGCTTCAGAATTGCTAATAGGATGACCAAAATGCACATAACTTTCCTTACCAAAGCAGGTTTTCAGCACATCCTTATTAGAGGATATTTCCCCCATGTTTATATATGAAGTTCCTGAATCTAAGTTCAGTTCAAGGCTCTAAGACAAATCCATCCCATGCAAGAGCCCCTTGACACTGGGCTCTTGCCTCCTGAGCGAAGCGCAAACACATTTCTATTAGCTCTAGTAACCAGTTCTGCCTTGGGACTTAGGGTATTTAGTCTACAGCTTAGTAAGCAATCGGCTTTATTCCTGGAAAGAAGGAAAAAATATTTCAAAAAAGTAAATACAACATTTCATTTGATTTTTCCCTAAGTGTTCCAAAATTAAAATGCAAATCCCTGCCCTGGGAAGGAGGAGGTAGAAATATCATTTGCTTTCAATGCTAAGGCCTCTAAGACCACAAGTAGGGAGGCAAAGATTAAAATAAAACCTGAACACAGTCTTTTATCTGTCTGTGCATTTCTATCTTAGAGAGGCCAGTGGAGTCTGGCTAAGTATTTTGAAAACCTGATTATTATTATACCTTGCATGTGGTAGAAATTCACTATTCGCCCAAGCACACCAGGCTTTTGCTCACAGTACATTTTTGTTTAATGGAAGTTCAGTCTTATATTTGTCATATTCCCCTACCCCAAGTCCTGGCACTTCTAAACAAGGCCCCCGAAGATGCTATTCTAGGGACTGTCTTCCCTTTTTAAAAGAAGCTACTTTGAGAGTCATCAGCCTCTGACAGACCACTAAGAAAAATAGACACTCGCTCTGGGGTCTTAGGAGTTAGACATGAATGCCAGTCTGGGAATCAGACACCTTAGTTCAATCCTGGCTTGTCGGTGGCTTCCTGGGACTTTTGGAGACTTAAAAGCTGCAGGATGCACGACGGTTAAGATGATGGCTGTGGGATGGCACAGTCCTGGCACTGCCACTTACTTATGTGTTCTGTAGGCACGTTACTTCACCTCTTGTGCCTCAGTTTTCTGAAATGGAAAGGGCAATATTCTCTACCTCACGGGGTTGTGTGAGGAATGAAGGAGTATTTGGACCAAAGTACTTGGAGCAGAATGGGAAGAACAAACACCCAACATCACCTATCCAATTGAATCTTTCTAGGTGTTCTTTCCTCTGCCAGCTCTCCCTGGTGCCCCCAGGCAGATGGGGACCCTTCTTTTGCACTTGAATCACATTGGTTAGTACTTAACTTATGCATTTCCTTTTCTTAAAAGAATGTGGCCTCAGTAACTAGCCCATGGTAATTGCTGAGTATTTATTGAAAACCTGAATGAATTAATTTGTCACATAAAATAGGGAGACTGGATAATTCTACAACTCATTTTAGCTCTAAAATTCTATGACACTGTGACTCAGAGAATTAGCCTGGAGATTTGAATGGAATCCAGAAGCTTTCTGAATCAAAACAAAAATTAATTTAAAAAAAGATGAAAATGGTTTCTATAGTAACTGAAAGACTAACTAAAGAGAAAGTGCAGTCATACCTAATTCACTCCCTTTGCTTCAGGGCCCAGGGGAGAAGAGAATAGAGGAGGGTATCTTAGCAACAGTATAAATAAATGAATAAACATACTAATTTAAAACATGCAGGTAGGCAGGTGTGCATGTGGGGATTCCTGTGAAATGACCCAAAGAATACGGAGTTTTATTTTATTGGATTCCCTTCAATGTTGAAGGGACCAACTCCATGTCTTAGCCCCTGTAAAAAACAAACACCTGGATGATTTCCACAAAAATACAAGAGAAGAACCTTTTAAATAATGAGATTTTAGCAATGGATCTTTGTGCTAGTGATGATAAATTTTGAAATATAAAATTATGGAGAAAGAGGCAGAGTAAACAGGAGGGAGAGAGAGAGAGAGCGAGCGAGCACTGAGTGTGATCTGAGGGTGATTAATTGTCTTTCTACAAGATCATTCCTACTTTATTGTCCCTAAAAATCTAAGACAAGATGAAACCTGCTCCCACTACAGAAGTCAAAACAAGGGCTTAAAGCCATTAGTAAGGTCTGCCCGGGCTGCCTAAACTGCAAGTACTCATGTCTGCTGAGTAGCTTCACCTCTGCAGGGAGAAGACATCCCGTGCTCAGCAAATATTTATTGAGTATGGACTCTGGTCAGACACACAAGACAGGATCCCTGTCCGTAAAGAGATTTTCTCTCTCTCTCTCTCTCTCTCTCTCTTTTTCTCCATCCCTCCCTCTCTCTCTCTCTCTCTCCTCTTTCTTTCCTTCTTCCTCGCTTAAAAGGAAGCCTAGAGAAAGCCAGTCTAGAACCAAAATGACCGACTTCAACATAGGACCAGGAAAGAAGTTGATTCCCTTAACCCACACCACTTTTCCTGAACTCCTACTTTCATGATTGTGTTAATTCCTAAAAAAAGCAAATGCTATGAAAGAGGGTTTCAGAGCAATAGAAGACGCTATCGGAATGGCCTACAAGCCGCCTCCTGGTAATCCTCTTTTAATTTGGTTGATTTGTTCAAGAATTGTTGTCCCTTGGGCTACTACTTAGAACATGCTAATTTGGATTTTCTTAAGTGGAAGGTAGAGAGTTCTACGGCCTGGGATTAAATCCTAGTGCACTTCTGGCAAAATATAGTAATGACGTAGTATAATAACTATAACATGACAAATACTATATCCTGGCAGAATATTCCATCAAGCAAGGGCCATGCCTTTGAATGACTGGTAGAAGCATCACCATAGTTGTTTTCCTACAGAGGTTCTGTGGTCAAGAACGACTCAGTTAGTCCCACAGGTGATCAAAAATGACTTCATCGTGGTCAGAAAATAAACAAAAACTCCGTATGTAAGATGTCTGGGTCTTTTAAATATAAAGGCACACATAATGTCTGTCGTAGTTCTGCTGTGCGGTGGTACCCTGGGACTCAAGGTCAATTGGTTCTGGGGGGCCTGGGGGGCGCGAGGCGTGTCAGACACGACCAGTACCAAACCCAGTTTTCCCATGAGCAATAAATTTAACGTGTTCTCAAACCAAAGGTGACAAAACGACCGCAGAAGTGAAGGCAAGACGGCAAGGGGACGTGCCCAGGCAGGAGCTACTGTGTGACTAACACTGACCCCGCGTTCCATCTAGAAAGGACAGTGAGTCCTGAGGCAATGGACTCGGACAAGTTCTAGCTTGTGTGTGAAATACCAAACCAATGATGGGTCCTGGGACAAAATCCTCACGGCAACGTGCATCAAGTACCAAGTTCAACGGTTTCAAAGCTGTGAGGTACCCAGGTGTGACTGTATATGTTTGTAGACCTGCAGCTTGTGAATATCTATGTGTTGGACATAGCGACTACATATTTTTAAGTCTCGTATCGCTGATATGTGGTCTGGAATTAATTAGACTAATTATAGAGAAATCCATACAACCTTGAAACCAGATTTGAGCCCCAAGTCCTGGACGAGGCATTGCCTAACCTCTGCGGTGGCTCAGTGGACATGGGGAGGACCTCCCCAAATCTGCTTACCTCCGGCTCAGAGGCCCCTCACGGACCCCTCCCTCCTGTTACACACACGCAATCCTGCACAAATCACTTTTGCTTGAAAAATTCCACGATATCATTTATTCTTTTAATCTTTCAACAAACGTGTGAGGGTTTCTTTGTGCCAAGCACTCCTCTGGGCACCGAGGGGGCAGCTCCCTGCCTCTGTAGGGCGTTTGTCTCTGTGGAGGGAGGGGTCGATAACGAGGTCGCCGAGTGGGTTGGGATGAATACTGTGGCGGGGCACAGCCCAGTGAGGCAGGAAAAGCTGGCGGGCACAAGGGGCGTGGGCGATGAGCTGGGCTGATATTTTACGTAGTGTCATCGGGGCAGTCTTTCTGCTGAGGTGGCATTTGCACAGAGACAGGAGGGAAGGGAGGGAGGCGCGCGCACACATCTGGGGGGAAAGCATTGCCAGCAGGAGCTGGGACCGCATGGACGGAGACCCCATGGACCGCGTGGACGGAGACCCCGTGGACGGCGCGGCGGCGGGAGCCGGGACCCCCGTGGACTGCATGGACAGAGACCCCGTGGACGGCACGGCGGCGGGAGCTGGGACCCCCATGGATGGCGCGGCGGTGGGAGCCGGGACCCTGTGGACGGAGACCCCGTGGACGGAGACCCCGTGGACGGCGTGGCGGCGGGAGCCCGGACCCCCGTGGACGGCGTGGACAGAGACCCCGTAGACGGCGCAGCGGCGGGAGCCGGGACCCCGTGGACCAGGTGGAAGGAGACCCCATAGATGGCGCGGCGGCGGGAGCCGGGACCCCGTGGACCAGGTGGACGGAGACCCCATAGATGGCGCGGCGGCGGGAGCCGGGACCCCCGTGGACCGCGTGGACGGAGTCCCCGTGGACGGAGCGGCGGCGGGAGCCGGGACCCCATGGCCACAGCAGTCGGTCAGCACACCTGAGGGCAGGCTCCTCTGACTGCGAAGTCAGGAGATTCCTGCTCCCCCGGGGCAGCCACGGGCCCACGGCAAAGGGGCCTGGCCTCGGGGGCGTGGGGGGGCTCCCTGGCCTGCGTGGCTGCAGAACTCGCCGTCGGTTCCGCGGGACGGCGCTGGGATCGATGCCATCGCTGGGATTACGCTCAGTCCGCTTGTTCCCGATTTCCATCGATGTGGGGGGAAGGAAGACCACAGTCACGGAGGCGCCTTTCTGTCACCGTGCCCGGAGCAGGGGCTTTGCAAACCATACTTTGGCCACAGAACGCTGGCTTCAGAGGAAGTCAGGAGACACCACGGGCCAACGGGTAACGGCAGAGCAGCTCGCTCCGAGGTAGCCCCGCACCCCCAGCGCCTGGGCTGCACCCACTCCCCGGCACCTGCAAGTCGGTGGGGTGGGCGGGCGCGCGTTCCCACGGTGGGCAGGGCAGAAGCCCTGGGCAGGGCGGGAGGGCATCTCGGGGCTGTAAACGATGAGGACACAGCAGGCCCCGTGATGGACCTCAGCCTCCGGGCGACCCCGCTGCCTGCCACCCCCGCTGCCTCTCAGGCCCGCCTCCCGCTGTTATTATTGAGCCTCAGTAACGACGTCACCCGAAGGAAGGAGTCAATGGCTTAAAAACACCTGACAAGTCAGTCGTCTGGGAAGAGGGACCTGTCCCTGGAGCCCGCCCTGGAGTGCTGGTAACCTACCGTGTCCGCGCAGGGGCTCTGTACCCAGAAGTCGCCTGGTCAGGCGATGCTGAGCGCAGGCTGGGAGTCGGACTCTCCGGCTTGCAGGCCGGGCTGGGCACGGCGGTACATGCCCGTTCCTCGTGGGCCGTCCCGCCCTGCAGGCCCCACGGGTGACGGGAAGCATCACCAAGTGAATGACGTAGTGGCTGGGGACGGGCCTTGTGTTAGCTCAGGTCCTCCGAGGGGCAGTCGCCCAGACCGGAGTCAACCTGTCAGAGATGGGGGACAGACCTGCGAGGAAAAAGGCTCAGGAGCTGGAGGAGGTGTGGGGAACCCCGAGACTGCCATGGAAGGCGGGGTGGGTAGGAAGGTTCGGCTCTCAGAAAGGTTCGGTTCCGCCAGTGCACGCGGAGTCCTTGGGTGCAGGTCCCTCGTCAGAGAAGTCCTGCTTCTTGCCGGGATGTCCCTGCCTCATCGCGGCTGCTGTGCGAATCCTGGGCTGGAGGCGGCCCGTGGGCCGTGGGCCGGGGTGTGGGGCCAGAGGGCTGCGGCCCGGCCTGCTCCAGCCCCGCTCCTGCAGCAGGACGCGTGAGGGGCGCGTTTTTACGGCCGCCACGGGCTGGCACACCATTTCCTGATATCTGTCCCAGCCACATTCCACTGTAAAGCAGTAATTCCTGAAGCTTAGACCAGACAGTGGTGAAATTAAAAAACAAACGAACATCAAAACACACCAATAAAAGGATACATAGTGAGATTTTCATAAAACTTAAAACAACTATTCTTAATTCTTAATGTTCTTCCTTATCCTTTTTCTTTGGCATTAAAACAATAAATAGCCTTTTATTTCTAATGAAATGAAAGTGACACCAGAGAGAAGGAAGGTTTTTTGGGGGATCCTTCACCTGGCACATTTAGAAGTGGGCATCTCTATGACGTCCCAACACAATTTTATTCCTTGGGTCAAAAAAGGCAAGGATAATTGTACAGCTCTAAGAAAATCGTAAGCCACAGGGCACAGTTCAAATGAAAAATGTTTATTGTTAATCGTGTTATTCCCCCTTCTCAGACACAAGAGGAAAATAATCAGCATCAAACATTCGCATTCATTGCAGCCTGGTGTTGGCCAGGGACCCCAGAGGCCCCAGGGGTGTGGGAGCCTGGGGGGCTGTCTCTGGTCTGTCTGTCCCAAAGCCTGCCCACCCCGAGCCCACCCTCCAGCTCTCTCCATGCAGCCAGTCCCTCTCTGTTGCCCACAGCTCCCACTCTGGCTCGCAAAGCAGTGAGTAGGGATAAATATAATCTCATGAAAACTGGTGAGTCCAATTCCCACAGATTCTACATGGAAACTCCTTTTAGGAGAGGAGAGAAAGGCGACTTTTCTGGGGGTGGGGGCTGAAATGATCCAGGCTGACCTCATTTCTCCACTTTGCACCTAGAACTGCAGACTGAAACCCCAAGGTAGAGGCAAATGTGCAGGGAGGTTTTGCCATTGGCACAGGGTTTGCCAAGGGGAATGCACGAGAGCTTGATTTTCCTAACGTGGCATTCTTTTACTAAAGCCCCAGCACTGGATCTCACAAAAATAAAACATCTACTCAGGGACATGCGTGATTTTTATATTTCAGGACAAAGGCAGCTAAACAGCTCGTTTTTCTAAGTGCGCTGATACTCAGCAAGCCCAGACGTATTTCTGCTTGAGTACAAAAATAAAAGCAAACAGCCTCAGCTCTCAAAAATCCACATAGCTGTATTTTAACATGGCAGGATTACCAAGGATTAGTAATTAGTTGGAAGTATCTGGTCAAAATCAAATAGAATCAAGTCAGCCAGATCTCTTAAATTCATTTAGTCTATTTCAGACTTTACGATATTAAATTGCTTATGCAGAGTTGCTTATAATAAAACAAAATAGAGGATGGCTTGAGGATATCTTGTCAGACGTTAATCACTGCAGATTAATTAATGATATTTTTCAGAAATAAAACACATTGTTTGAGATGTCTCCAAGCTTAGCAACACCCGAGCAGGCATGTCCCAAGGAAGATGGATTTAGGCAGGTAAATGTTTTCAGATTACTTGTGGTTGAATGATGGCCAGCCTCCGTCCCCAGCAAACAGAATTTCTGATCTGTGGGGCCAGCACTGCTCTGCTGGGAAGGAGGCATTGACAGATACCGTCAACAGGTAAATGTGTGTAAAGACACAGAAAGCTGTCAGGGGAATACTTCTAAGTGTTTACCTACAAAATTGTGCTAGGCACTGCCAAGCTGCTAGTGACTGGTCATTTCCAGGTTAGATCCTATGTATTTTTTGAATGGTATAGCTTAGATACCATGGGATTGCTCGTCTTAGTAACTTGGTGAGAAAAATGGGACAGCAGAGACACTGGTGAGATATAAACTGACTACAGGTTAATGGTATACATACAAATTAAGTTCTTTAGAAACTTGATTTGAATATGGGCTGTTTTCCACTATTTCTCAGAGACGATGTTGTGTAAAGTTATGGATAACTTAAAGAAAATACTCCTATATACAGCACCTGGGTAAGCACGTGGAATTTATTACCTGGAGAGTTAGGACCACAGAAAATATAAACAAACAAGAGGAAGTTTTAGATTCATGTTGTGAATAACAAAAAGAAAAAAAAAAGATGAACATTCAGATTCATCTTTAACTTTTAAATAAAGATACCAAGATCATCAGACCAGGGATGAGAGTGACACTCAAAAGTGAGGCTGTGTAGAGTAGTAGAGAGAGATCTGCTGTATTTTTCCAAAAATTAATCTATGCCCAAACGGAGACACAAATCCAAGACTGGGAAGACCGCTGACTTCCTGGAACCTCAGTTACTATTAACCTTTGGGAGGCAGCAAGGGCCAGCACTTCCTTAGCCCAGGGATTCCTACCTCCTGGACTGTGCGCAAAACTCAGGAGATGGTGGAAGTGTGTGTCGCCCAGGAACCTGGGTGGGAAACATTTACAACATATTTTTTCACAGCATCTAAGTGAAATTTAACTTTTCTTTAAATTATGAATTTAGGGGCAACAAACCATAGGACCATTACTACCTGTGACTTTGCACCCATAGAAATTAAAAAAAAATATTTTCATATATTTCAGTAGGTGCAGGAATCTTGAACTACCATTTATACTCATCACATTTCACAATTAAAGTAGGTAAGAGACCAGTCACTAGATCTTGTGTTTAATGAATTAATGGCAACATACATATTATTATATTGCAAAGTTGGTTTTTTGTTTGTTTTGTTTTTTCACTATATTGATAACTGCATTTTCAATACCTTTTCTGGGTAACCTCAGCCTCTAGGTTCTCATCATTATACATAATGTTTGGTAGCTGTAGGTTTTTTGTAGGTGTTCATTGTCAAGTTGAGGAAGTCCCCTCTATTTTCAGTGTCCTGAGAGACCACTGTTTGTACACACCTTCCTCCCATTCCTGTCCCAGTTCAGTCATGGATCACATTGTTAGGTAATCTGGATGCACCCTGGTGTAGCTGTTTCTCCTCTCCATCCCAAATCGCTGCTTCTTGGTCATCTCCCTGCTCATAGAGACATCACCAGAAAGCCAGCAAAAACAGCATTCATGACTCTGAGGAAGCTTGGATGAGGCTCTAGGGTTCCCATGTGAATTCCAGAATCCTAAGCTAGCCTCTTCCTTCAAAAGGAGGCTCTGTGCTAAGCACTAAGAATACAAAAGTTAACATGGTCCATGTCTTGAAGGAGCTCTCAGTAAAGAGAGAGGGAAACAAAGAGGCAATTTCAGAACAGAGTGATAAATGTGTAAGAGCAGGCACAGAAACTTCCCAGGAGTGTACAGGAGGTGGTTAATCAGGATTAAATAATGCTAGCTGCTGACATAAACAAACGCCAAATCTCGGTGCTTGACCCACCAAAGGTTTTGTCTCGCGTATAAGCCAAGGAGGGTCAGCAGTGTGCTCTGCTTTCACTGTGCTGTGGCCGAGGTACCTTCTACGTGTGGTTTTTTGTTTTTGTTTTTTTTGGTTGCCTTAGTGTCCTCCAGTCAGTAGGTGGAGAGTAACCAAATATGGAAAAGTTACATTCTTAATTGTTTCACTTACATTCATTCTATGAGTAACAATTAGTTATATAATGTAGAATATAAAAGGTTTGATAAATGTTATTTAACCATGTGCCTAGGAAGAATAAACAGATTTGGTGAGTATCTGGTCAGTTTCTGCTAAGTAAATTTTTTTCTATTTATTTAAGTAAGTATAAAATACAGGCACACCTCTTTTTATTGTGCTTCACTTTATCGCAGATATTGAGCTTTTACAAGTGAAAAGTTTGTGGCAATCCTGCATGGAGCAATTCTATTGGCGTTACTTTTCCAACAACATTTGCTCACTTTGTGTTTCCGTGTCACATTTTGGTAATTCTAGCAATATTTAAAACTTTATTTTACTGTATTTGTTATGGTGATCTGTGATCAGGGATCTTTGATGTTACTATTACCATTGTCATATATGAAGACTAGCCAGAAAAAACCCCAGCCATACATGCCTCTATTTTTTCATATTATATGGCTGGCTGGATACTTTCCAGACAGCTTTTGTATGACGGTAAACTTAATTAATACATGTGTGTGTTCTGACTACCACACTGTCCAGTTTTTCCCCCATCTCTCTCTCTCTCCCCTCAGGTCCCCCTATTCCCTGAGACACAACAATATTGAAATTAGGCCAATTAATAACCCTACAGTGGCCTCTAAGAGTTCAAGTGAAAGGAAGAGTTGCACATTTCTCACTTAGAAACAGTTAAGATCAAGGAGGAAGGCATGCTGAAAGCTGAGATAGGCTGAAAGCTAACCCTCTTAGGCCAGACTGGTGAATGCAAAAGTTCTTGAAAAAAATTGAAGGTGCTACTTCAGGGAACACACAATGATAAAAAAGGGAAACAGCCTTAGGGCCGATACGGAGAAAATTTTAGCATCCTGACAGAAGATGAAAATAGCCGTAACATGCCCTTAAACCAAAGACTAATCCAGGGCAAGGCCCTAACTCTCTTCAGCTCCATGAAGACGGAGAGAGGTGAGGAAGCTGCAGAAGGAAAATTTGAAGCTCGCAGAGGTGGGTTCATGAGGTTTAAGGAAAGAAGCTGTCTCCACAACATGTAAGTGCAGGTGAAGCAGCAAGCGCTCATGGGGAAGCTGCAGCAAGTTATCCAGAAGATCTAGCTCAGATAACCAATGGAGGTAGCTACACTAAACAGCAGATTTTCAATGTAGATAGAACACTCTTATATTGGAAGATGCCACCTAGGACTTTCATAGCTAAAGAGGAGAGGTCAACGCCTGGCCTCAAAGTTTCAAAGGACAGGCTGACTCTCGTGTTAGGGGATAATGCAGCAGGTGACTTTAGGTTGAAGCCAATGCTCATTTACCATTCTGAAAATCCTAGAACACTTAAGAATTATGCTAAATCTACTGTCTGTGCCCTACAAATGGAACAACAAAGCCTAGATGACAGCACATTTGTTTACAACACGGTTTACTGAATATTTTAAGCCCACTGTTGAGACCTACTGCTCAGGAAAAAAAATATTTTTAATTCCTTTAAAAATATGTCTGCTCATTGGCAATGCACCTGGTCACCCCAAGGACTCTGATGAAGATGTACAACAAAATTAATGTTGTTTTCATGCCTACAAACACAGCATCCATTCTGCTGTCCATGGATCAAGCAGTCATTTTGACTTTCAAGTCATTATTGAAGAAATACATTTCGTAGGGTTATTGCTGCCATAGATAATAATTTTTCTGATGAATCTGGGCAAAGTAAATTAAAAAACCTTCTAGAAAGGATTCATCATTCTAGCTGCCATTAAGAACATTCATGATTCATGGGAAGAGGCTACAATATGAACATTAACAGAAGTGTGGAAGAAATTGATTCCAAACTTCATGAATGACTTTGAGGATTTCAAGAGTTTAGTGGAGGAAGTAGCTGCAGGTGGGTGGAAATGCAAGAGAACTAGAATTGCTGAAAGAAGTGGAGCCGGAAGACGTGACTGAATTGCTGCAATCATATGATAAAACTTTAACCAATAAAAAGTTCATTCTTATGGATGATCAAAGAAAGTGGTTTCTGGAGATGGAATCTACTCCTGGTGAAAACGTTGTGCAGATTGTTGAAATGACAACAAAGAATTTAAAATGCTACATAAACTTAGTTGATAAAGCAGGGCAGGGCTTGAGAGCACTGACCCCAATTTTGAAAGAAGTTCTACTGTGGTTAAAATGCCATCAAACGCCATCACGTTATAGAGGAATCATTTGCGAAAGGAAGAGTCGATTGATATGGCAAACTTTTTTGTTTACTTTAAGAAATTGCCACGGCCACCCCAAACTTCAGGAACCATCATTCTAATCAGTCAGCAGCCATCAACATTGAGGCAGGACCCTCCACCAGCAAAAAAATTATGACGTCTGAAAGCTCAGAAATGGCTAGCATTTTTTAGCAGTGAAGTATTTTTATTTTTTTATTTTTAAATTAAGGTATATACATTGTTTTTTTAGACATAATGTTAGTTCACACTTAATAGACTATAGTGTAAACACAACTGTAACATGCACCGGGAAACCAAAAACTCAGTGTGTCTTGCTATATTATGATGTTCACTTCATTGTGGTTTCTGGAACCAAACCTGCAATGTCTTCGAGGCAGGCCTGTGTACTGCTTTGCCCGGCAGCCTTCCAATAAGGTACTATGGAATCCATGTTTTGAAACTTTTTTTTAAATGTAAAATTCTGTCTGGATGAGTTTTAAAAGGCTTATAGAAAGACTCAGGAAAATGCTGAGGAGGGAGAAGTTCTTTCTAGTAAGATCTGTACGTATGGCATATAATTAGTTTCCTCTATCACTTTTGAAGAGCTAGCTCTGGCAACATCAGGAGGGAAGTGAAGTTGCACGAGGCTTTCTTCCCCACTTTCCTTGTTGGATTTCCTCATCCTGGACCCTCATGCCCTGCCTCCCTCCTTTCCTCAGAATTTACCAGCCTTGTGCCCTGTCAGAGCTTCACATGGTACCTAATTGGAGAAATTATTTCCTAGTCAGATATGGACAGTTGCTTGACTAAGCATGATACTACTTCCAGGAATATGTGCACTGCAAAAGGCATTCTTGGCAATATGACATTTAAGAAGAATAACATCTCTGTCTATTTTGTTGGATTTGGAAGACCGAGCAATCCTACGGGCTTTTTGGTGTGGCTTCCAATTTATACCTCATAGACATCTGCCAAGAGGAGATACACAGGGAGTCTGCTCGGATCTTCATGAAGGACTGTTACACCACTGTGTCACTGGTGCTGGGCCTGGCATTTTTCTATATCCTGCTTTCTTAGTAATTCTATTATGATAGTGACTCACTTGTCAGTCATCTTCATCTCTGGCCACTGCTAACAAGGACCTGAAAAGAAGGGAAAAGGCCTCTGAGATACCACGTGGCTTCTAGAAATGCAAACTCAGGCCCTCAACTCCACTGAAGAGGCTCTCTGACATGCGGTCAGGGTTAATTTTTATTTTATATAGAATTTTAATAAGGTGAGTAATCTGTTTTCCAACCCAAGAGTACACTGGAGGTAACAAATTAGAGGATGCAAAAAGAGGGCTTTTATAAGTCAAGAACAATTTGGGCAACCCATGGTGACAAATAACATTGACATGGAGAGAAGAGCAAACAAAATAAAACAAGCACAAAAACAAAACAGGCAGTCTGGAGGCATTTAAGGTGGAGGCAAACACCCTAATAACCTCTTAGAGCAAATGTGCAAAACAGTGCAGTGAAACAGCAGCTATTTAACAAGATTTAGAAAAGATGGAGATAGGATTGGCATGCTCTAGTTAAAAAGGCACACTCAGCTTTCTATTAAAGTTAAAAAATTGGAGTAGGACACCAGTGTCTGCTGAAAGAAACAGAAATCTCGTGGGAGTGGGGCAAGTGTGAGGCAACAGTGCAAAAGTGAAGGTAGAAACTCCCCATCTACACTCTCTTGGACAGCCAGCAGTTACTTTATAAAATGTGCAGCCGTTTACCTGGCGACATGGTGTTTCTGGGTAGTCTCCTTCGGATGGAGAACGTGCAGTGCAGGGTTGCCCAGAATGTGCACTTCAATACAAATACTTCTCTCACAGCGAGGGAGCATGATTTCGCAGTATTTGGCATGATGATTCTTTACAACCTAATTCATGGGAGAAGATCACAGATTGTGTTGGCCCCAAAAGTATTACATCAGGGGCCACATACAGTGAGGCCACAACATTGACCAAGGCCACAGCTATGGAGAAGCAAACTGAGCTCCACTGCAGTGCTTACTATAAAAAGTTTTAAGTATTTGCCTTAAAAATAGTTGCCAGCAAAAAGGGGCTACCTTAAGATGTGTCCATGAATGATGCAAAAGGTTCGTCTGAGGTGTTTTTAATGAGTAGGCTTTTAGATTGTTGCTTAGATTTTGCCTTTGTTGGTTTTAATTCCCATAAATAGAACCTGCATTAGGAGAAAACATAATGGCTGAAGTTTTGAAATAACTATTTTCTGTGTGTTGGGGTAAAGGGTAGAGATTGTGGCATGTGAAAATGTAATGTCCATCCCCAAATGGTTTTGTTATTGCCAACTGAAATGACCTATCCCTTCTAGCATCCAACGGGAGGGTGATTAATATCTAGATTGCCACTTTTCTCATCTCTCTAGTTCACATGGCCATAGAAAAAGAACTTTTGCTCAAGATGACACACTGCTTAGAGCAGTGTTTCTCAAACTGGGGTCCATGGGATTCCCCCCCCCCCCCCCCCCCGTTTGCCATGAAGGAATATTTGATGTATTTTCAATGGTAATCTTTATGGAGATTTTGGATGACTAACTAATAAGGGAGTACTCCATGGCTGTATCTAAAAAATTTTTGCCTAGCTCAAAGTCACAACTTTATCCTCCCATGTTGCTTCTAAAAGTTCTATAGTTCTAGGTTTTACATTTAGTCTATAATCTATTTTGAGCTATTCTTGTTTGTTGAAAAGACTGAAAGACTATACTTTCTCCACTGAATTTCCTTTTTACCTTTGTCAAGAAACAGTTGTTCAAATGTGTGGTCAATTTCTAAACTTTGCTTTGTTTCATTGTTTCTGAATCAATTTATCTGTCTCAATGCCAATACTACTGTAGCTTTCACATAAGTCTTGAAATAATGTAGTGTTAAACCTTTTTCCCTTTTTAAAGTTGTTTGGACTGTTTTAGGTCCTTTGAATTCTATATACATTTTTAAAATATAAATCAGCTTATCAATTTTTACACAAAAATCTGCAGGGATTTTGACTGGCCCTGCATAATGTATAGATTAATTTGGGAGCAATGAAATCTTAAGATTGATATCTTAACAATGCCTTAACTAGCACCTTAACGGTCTTTTGATTTATAAATAAGGTATATTTAGGTTTTCTTAAATATCTCTCAGAAATGGTTCACATTTTTCTGCATACAAGTTTTCCACAATATTGCTCAGATTTATACCTAAATTTCATATTTTTATGCAATTGTAAATGGTATTTTTTTATTTCAACTTTGAACTGTTCATTACTAGTATATAGAACTATGATTGAGTTTTAAATACTGATCAGGTACAGTGAAATCTTGCTAAATTAACTTACTAGTTCTAGTAGATTTTTTGTAGAGTCCATTGCATTTTCCACATAGATGACCATTCATCTGTAAATAAAGACAGTTACTTCATTATGAATAGTTTTTTTCTGTATTATTGAATGGTCAGATTCTCCAGTATAATGCTGAATAGCAAGGGATAAGAGGGAATATCTGTGTCTTCTTTCTAATCTTAGGGGGAAAATGAGTCTTTTTTAACACCATTAAGAATGATGTTAACCATAGCTTTTTATAAATATCATTTTCATATTGAATAAATTCCCTTCTAGTTTACAGAGAGTTTTTTAAAAATTAGGAATGGATATTTGATTTTTCTAAATGCTTTTTCTGCATCTATTCAGATTAATTTTTCCTTTTTTACTTTTTCATTATGTTGAATTACATTAATAGATGTTCAAAAGCTAAACTAACTTTGTATTCCTGAAATAAACCCCACTTTGTCATGATTTTATTTGCTAATGAGCTGATAATTTTGCACCTATGTTCATGAGGAATATTGGTCTGAAGTTTTATTTTCGTCTAGTAATGATTTATTGGTGTTTGTATCAGGGTAAAGATGGTTTCATAGAATGATTTAGGAAATATTCCCTTAACATTTTTGGAAAAGTTTTTGTGAAATTGATATATAATTGATACCTTCCATATAAGTGGTAGAATTCTCCAGGGAGTTACTGGAGCTTGGAGTTTTATTTATGGGAAAGTTTAATTATAAATTCAGTTTCCTTACTAGATAGGGCTATTAGAGTTATTATTTTTTTCTTGATTGAGCTTTGTTAGTTTGTACTTTGTTAGTTTGTACTTTGTCCATCTCATTTATGTGTAGTAGGGTTCATTAACATAAAGTTGTTCATAATATTTCCTTATTTTAAAAAAATATCTGTAGAGTCTGAACCTGTAGTTATATCACCTCTCATTCTTCAAATTGGCCATCTATGCCTTCTTGGTCAGTGTGGCTGGAGTTTTGGCAAGTTTATTAGTCTTCTGGAAGAACTAGTTCTTTGTTTCATTGATATTCTCTATTGTTTTTCTTAGAATTCATTTCCACTGTAATCTTTATTATTTCCTTCTTTCTGTTTATTTTTAGCTTGCTCTTCTTTTTCTAATTTTTTAAGGTAGAAGTTTAGGTTATTGATTTGAGACCTTTCTTATTTTCTACTATAGGCATTTAGTGCTATAAATTCTCTAAATAGATGCTTTAGTGATATTTCACAATTTTAAATTTTTCATTCATTTCAAAATAGTATCTAATTTCCCATTTGCTTCCTCTTTAGTCTAGATTTCTATTCAGTAGTATTTTTCTATTATATGAAGATCTGTTAGTGATGAATATTTATTTTAAAAGATATTTTTGTTGGGTATAGATTTGTAGCTTGACAGTTTTTTAAAAGTACTTTAACAGTGTAGCTAACATTGTCTTCTCACATTGTTTCTGAGAAACTGTTGTCATCCATATCTGTGTTTCTTTGTGCATAACATGTTGTTTATACTCTGACAGATTTTAGGATTTTGTCTTTATCACTGTTCATCTGACTGGTTTTAAGAAATTTGATTATGATATGCCTTGCTATAGTTTTCTTCATGTTTCTTGTACTTTCAGTTTATGAAGCTTTTTGGATATGTGGGTTTATATTTTTTCATCACATTTCAAACACTTTTGGACATTATTTCTTCAACTATATTTTGTGCCTCATTCACCTTTCTTTGGAGACTCCAATTATAAATGTATTAGAAGCTTGAATTTTTCCCACATTTCACTGATGCTCTTTTTAAAAATTAATTTCTAAATATTTCTTTGTGTTTCATTTGGATGATTTCAATCACTTTCTTTTCAGGCTTACTAACCTTTTTTTTACCAAATTATCTAGTCCACTGCCAATTGTAAACAGTGTATTTTTCATCTCAGATATTGTTATTTTCACCTCTATGAGTTTTATTTGAGTTCTTTTTATATCTTCTGTGTCTACTTAATTTTTGAACATCTGAACTACAGTTATAGTAATAACTTTGTAATGGACTTTCTGCTAATTCTAACAACTTTATCAATCTGAGTTGGTTTCAATTAGTTGATTTTTGTCCTCATTCTGGGATGTATTTCACTACTTTGTATGACTAGTAATCTTTAATTAGGTGCCAATTAAATTGGTGTTGTGATTCTACCTTCTTGGGTTCTGGACATTTTTGTATTCCAATGAATATTTTTTAAATTTAGTGGTTAAATTATTTGGAAACAATTTGATTTTTTTGAGTTTGTTTTTAAGAGTTGTGAGGTGGAATCAGAGCATTTAGTCTAGGGTTAATTTGAAATTTATTTCTTTTTATTGAAGCAACTGCATTTTAAGTTATTTCCTGTGTTCTGTAAATGATCAGGTTTACTAGTCTAGTTAGTGTAAACAGGCACTGTTCTTACCTTGTGTAACTGTTATTTTTAATATTCTCTTATCATTAATTTCCTGGCCTCAGGTGGTATGTATATGTTTATGTGTGTGTATGTGTATATATAGTGCCGAAAAAGGTATACCCATTTTAGGAAAGAACAAAACTGTATTAAAATGGTAATACTCAATACATACTGATAACAAAAGATGAATACCAGTCATGTTTGACTTCTGCAATTACAAGAGGTGCTCAAAGTGGTTACAATCAGTATTTATGTAATACATAGATAACATCTTTTAAAATGTGTATACCTTTTTTGATATATATATATATATATATATATATATATATATATATATATATATCCTGCATTTCCTCATGTTTCACTGCAGACTGTAGACCCTCTCAAGGCAATAATAAGCCTCAACTCCTTTGTGTTTCATCTCTCAGGGATCACTGCCCTTTGTTCCCTACTGGTTGCTATTGTTGCTGTTATTTCAGATGGAAGGGTAAACTAACTAGTCCCTGTTACCCAATCTTTTCCAGAGGCAGAAGTCACTATGTTTTTATTACATTTTTGTTTTATTATAAATTATCATTTTTTAATGGTTAGTCCTTTTAGTGTCTTGTTTAAACAATCTTTTACTATTCTTTTTTTTTTTTTTTTTTTTTTTTTGCTTTTTGGTATGTGGGTAGCTCCCTGACTGGGAATCGAACCCAGGCCGCAGTGCCGACAGCACCAGCACTGAAGCCTTAAGCCACTACACCACCAGGGAACTCCCTCTTTTACTATTCTAAGGTAACAAAGATCTCTTTGTTTTCACTTTAAAGACTTTATTTGTTTAACCTTTCATATTTAGATGTGCAATCAATCTGATATTGATTTTCGTATATGGTGTAAAAGTACAGGTCAGAAACACTTTTTTGAGTGGATATGTAATTACTTATTTAAAAGACCACACTTTCTGTACTTCATTGTAGTCTCACCTTTGTCATAAATCAGGTGAATGTATAGATGTTACTTTGCTTATGAACTCACTGTTCTGTTCCGTTTCTCAGGTTGCCTATATTTTTGTCAATACCACACTTTTCTAATTACTATAGTTTATAGTAGGTCTTGATATATGGTAGTAAGACCTCCAGTTTTTAAATTTATTGATCTTAAAGATTTCCTTGTTTATTTATAAACCTTTGTATTTTGATATGAATTTTAGAATTATCAAATCAATTTCTGCAAAAAAAATCACCTCTTGGGATTTTAAGTGGATTATATTAGATTGTTAGATTAGCTTGGGGGGTAAATTGACATCTTTACATAATAAATCTTTCCATCCCTGAACATGGTATAGCCTTTGATTTATTTAGCTCCTCTTAACTTCTCTCTGTGATATTTTGTAGTTTTCATTGTATCAGTATTGTACATCTTTGGTCTGTTTAATACTTTTAAAGTTATCTCTATTAATAAGGACCATTAAATCATTTTCTCCTCAAATATTTCCTATGATCTCACAAAGGCAAGAAAAACTATACATGGGTCTGTCCTTATGAAGCTTATGTTCTAGTGACATTAAATGTTTAGCATAGTCACAGTGCAAGTAAAAATTTTATGTTAATAAGGCAACCATATACTCACATTAAATTAATAATAAATTTTACAGATTCATTGATTCATTTTTCTTTTAAGTTTAATTAACACTATGATAAAAATATTTTAATGCTGGAAGATCCATAACATTTTTCTTTTGTAAAATGTCTCTATATCACTGAAGTTGGCAAAAACTATTTAAGGAAGTGTTTTTTGCCTAATTCATGTTAATTGTCAAATTGAATGTCAAATATTTAGGTATAACTGTGGACAAAACAGCTCAAAGAACTGTACAAAAATAGCCTCTGAATTTTTGGTTAAAGATTTTAGTTGCTGATGGAGTTTCTTCCTAAAGATAGAAGAAAATCTTCTACCAAAAATCTCTGTTTTATTAAATATAAAGTGCCAAAGGAACACTCAGACATGGCAAAAAACAGAGAGTAAGCTCCAAGTCTATCACAGTCCATGAGAAATTAACTTGTGGTGTTTAGTCATTTGTATTTGGGCCATTGTTCATGCCTGGTTCAAACACCGATGTTATCTTGGTAGTGTTCATCTGAGAAAAAAAAAATTGTACAAATACATGAGCTATTTGTTTTGGACTGAGCCCCAAATCAGTGGATTTAAAGAATTTTGTTGTTTTTTCTTTTATATTTGGTCTAACAGGCTCTCTGAAACAGTATTCTCTGAGGGAATCAAAGTGTAAAGTAAGGCAAGATGCAAGGTATATTTATATAAATACCCAATACTTGGGTGAAAAGATCAAATTTTCAAATAGAAATATGTGATATTGTATCACTTAAATGTCAGATCCACTACCAATTTCTCCTCTTTTCCTCCAGATATTTGGCATCAGTCACCATGGTGATAATCTCAAATACCAGACACTCTATTTCATAAAAATACGCTGAATTGAAATATTTTTTCTCATGAATGTAGAGAAAATTTTGTGGATTTTTTTTCTTTTTTGGTCAAAACAACAAAATTAGTATTGCTAACTCTTGAGAAAAGGTCACATTAAAAGTAATTTATATAAAGGTAATAGTCATTTTACTGTATCTATAAGCTTATTATGAAAGATCTAAAAATGTAATACATTTGAAATCAGAGGAAGGAGAGGCTCTGCTTTTTTCAAGATGTTATTCTCCAACCAGTGTGTGACTAATAGGGAAAGTATGTGACTCTTGGGGCATCCCTGCAGGTACAGTGAATGAGCAAATTCTTAGCAGCATTATGACATCACCAGGGAGCGTGACTTGGGTCAAGAGCTTGGCAGGAGGCTTTGGGAATCAACAGCAATCAAGGCTGGCAAGCCAACATACTGGCCACCATAAAACTGAAAAGAGAGCTTATTGTACCTCATGCACAGCAGCAGGTTTAACAGAAAAGTAGACATGTTTATAGTCCCAGATTTACAGCACGCCTTATAAACACCTTATTACTTAGAATCCAGTCTGCTGTCCTAGAAACTAAGAATGTGACTTTGTTAAGCAGTAGGATTTGTTGACATAAATGTCTTGACTAAGTTTGCCATTGTGGTTAACCAAAACGCATTTACTCCTGGGAAAGTAAACAGAAGCAAACAAAATGCCTCTTATACCACAATACAGTAAGTTTCAAATTGACCAAACTTAATGCTATGACATAAATATGCTTAATGTTTATGGAATTTTTTAGAAACCTTTTGCCATGTTGGGCTTACCATCCTGTGTAAGTTGCACTGAATGGGAATGTGTTTTCAGAATTACATGTGCTTAAAGACTTCATCAGAAATATTCAGAAAACCTGCCATGAATACCGGGGCTGACCACGCAGCAAATAAAACGGCTCATGGTCTCCTCAGACATCAATGTGGATAAATCAGTTCTGTACCATGTAATAGCTACACACTGAAATGGTTACCAACAATTAAAAATAGGGAATTAATGGAAAATAATGTTGAATAAATATTATAAAGCCACATGAAAATATGTTTAAAAAAAGGCGAAGTATCTGGCTGAAAACTACAAATTTGAGAATTCCTAGGTAAGAATGAAAACTCAGCCTGATCTTCTGGTGCTTAAAAATTCTTCTATTTAACAGGAGATAAAACTTCTAGTTTGGGGGGTTAGACTTTTGAAATGACAGACAGATAGTATCATTGGAATATAACCAAATCAACTTAGCCTATTTCCTACCCTTTTAGGCTTACAGTAGCCCTCTCCAAATCTCAAACTTTCTATATTAGGAAGTTCTTTAAGTCAGGTATAAATGAGTAGCCGTGACTACATGGTTAGGATCTAAAATCATCACCAATATTTTTTGCAACAAAATTTATATCAATAAAGATCTACAGAAAATTATGTAGAAGATGGGTATCTGTGTGATTGACAGAATAAAATGTGACTAAATACAGTTATTGATTTACCAAATCCAACAAATTAGATCCTATGAATTATAAGATTTTGGAAATTTTTCTAACAGAACCATGTGGCTGACTTCATGAACCACAGCAAAAGAAAATGCCCACATGCAGCCATCAAAACATATAAAGTATCAGAGGTGTTTGCTCTGCAGTATCACATTCAAGAATGACATTGGGGACTTAGTGGACTAAGGCCTGAGTGTCTCCTCCAAATCAAATGCAATTATAGGCCACATTAACAGAAGTAGAATGTGCAAAATGACAGCGTTGATGGTTACAACAAGGTAGGAATTACTGTTCACAGTTCTGGGCACACAAATTAAAACTGTCATTGACAAACTGAAGCAAACCTGAAGGAAAGTGATTTAAATAAATTAGGACCACATATTCTCATATTATAAGAGAATTAAAAACATCAGGGATTGTTACTTCGTAAAATATTAGTTTTCAGAGGAATGTGATCATTGACTCGAATACATAGAATAGAGCACATTATAGTTTTGTTCTAGGTTCAACACACAGAACTTATAAGAAAATCAGCAAAACAGAAGAATGAACTTTCTAAACAGCAATTAAAGCTTTCCAAAATGAGGTGGCCTTCCCTGGGAGGATGGGTGTCATTGGAAATGCTGAAAGGTTGAACCACCCCATTGGTGGTGAGTGTAGAGGGACTGAAGCACTGGAGTGTAGGAAAGGTTGACACGCATAGAATGGTTTTCGAATGGTTTAGCAGAACCTTAGTATCTGCAAAGAAATAAGGAGACTGAGTAACACATTAAGACTTTGCTTCCTTTTATAACCAAAGTTTTCATTAAATCTATTCTATATATGGTGCTACATCCAAGATTTCATATTACAAAAGGCAAGTATTATTAAAAATTTTGCAAAGCACTAGAGAAGATAATTTCTGAAGTTAATTCTGTTGTTAACAGGTCTTCTGAAAAAAATTCCCTTTATGATGTGACCCATTGTTATGCTACAATGACTAGAGCAACTCCATGGAATGAAATGCTGGTACTATGAGGACTCAGGGCATCGTATGTGAAGGAACAGCAATTACACTGAGGCTACCACCAAGATTGTGGCTGGGGCAAGAGAGAAAAATTTACAAGCAGGGATACTGGGAAGGTGATATCCAGGAAAATCAGAAGAAACAACTTGTGATCTCCAAGTGTGAGATATTGGAGTAATTTCCAAGATGACTGTTGTTCACAGCATTACGAAAGAGGAAGTAGCTTTGTTCTCCCATTGATTATCTCAATGCTGATACTGTTCAAATTAGATTTTATTTCCAGTGGAGTACTCATGTTATGAGTTACTTAGAGAAAACATAAGTCTCTGAAGACAGGGAGGAAGGCTGATTTCAGTTTTTAGGTATATTAGCATGTTAAGGCTTCAGGGATAATTCCAGAGAAGTGTGCATCCTTCTTTGGCCATCCTCTTCTACAGAAAAGCAATGAATAGTTTAGAAGCAATCTCAGACGGGATCTCATTTTGTCTTTCAACAATGACCTAAGAGATACAGGACAGGCACTTTTGTCCTCATTTTCCAGATAAGGGAATTGGAGATCAGCAACAATAAGTGACCAGCCCAGATCACACAGCTACTAAATTAGGGGTGGGGTGGGGCAGGCAGGCTGAAAGCTGTCTTGATCCCAAGTTTAAAAGTCTGTCTGCATTATCTCCAGCACACAAATAAGCTCAGAGCTCCCTTAACTTTTGTCTTTCTTCTTACAGTTCTTTGTGACTGACATACAAATAATTGCTATGTGACATAGTCTTAGCTTTGGATATGTAAGTAGACAAAAAAAAATGGTTTCAAATAGTAACATCTCTATTTAAAATCAACAATCATCTAGAAAAAAATAGGTCTACTAAAAAGACTTAGTTCAGTGACTCAGCAAATCATGCTATGATAGCTTTCAGTACTTTGTATTTTTTATTTTATTTATTTATTGAAGTGTCCACGGTAAGAGAAGCATGCAGAAAAACTTCGGGCCTTTAGTGTTCTTTTATTATCCTTACTTCTTCTACCACTTGAGAATGTCTGGCCTTTGCCAGCCTGCTGGATGTCTGGCACGTGAAACAGTCTTGGCAAAATACCTTGGATTATATCAGCTAAAAACAGATAGAAAGCACTCCTAAGAAGCTAGATTTCCACCAATTGATGTCCTTGAAGAAGACTTATTTTTCTTAACTGCTTACTTTCTAGTTTGAGTTTTCAAAGTTCAGGGTTGTGGGTACAAGGATTATTAATCTAATTCTAGAATGGCCCTATGGGAAGCAGAGAAAAAGTCACAAGGCTTCACTTATCTGTTATACTTGGAATTTGCTTCAGTGACTTGCCCAGGAAGAGAGTAGATGGTGTCACTTAGGAGACCACTTATTCCTGCAGCCAACTCAGAGCAATTTCCACAAGATCAGTCTTGCTCTCCTGGGTTAGCTTAGCTGAAGACAGAGTTTCTCAAATAATAGTCTGAGAACATGAATTCTGTGCAATACTATGGCATAAACAAGTTCCACGTTCACTACACATATATCCCTTCTCTGGAGAATAATAGTGCATGTGGGAAATCCTGTAGTTAAGAAATCTTCTTTTTGTTTTGTTTAACACAGCATTTCCCAAAGTTAGTTGGCCGTTGTCTGATTCTGTGCTCACCCTTTTCCTACTCTCTCTGTGTGGTGGGGAGAGTGGAAGGAAGGGCGCATTCCGGCAAGGTGTGTGTGTGTGTGTGTGTGTGTGTGTGTGTGTGTGTGTGTGTGTTTCAGGTTTCTATGTTGCTTCTCGTGGGCTTTCGACTAATGTCAGGCTATGGTGGGGTATTGAAAGAGGAAGGAGGGAGAAGCCAAGGTTTTCGTTCTCCCCTGTCCCACCCACTGCCTCAGGGAGATTTTCTGCAGCAGAATTTTCTTGAGAGTTCCAGCTCCCTCAGGACGAACCCTCTAGACTAGTGGGTTGCGACCCCTTTGGGGGTCAAATGACCCTTTCACAGGGGTCGCCTAAGACCATCAGAAAACACATATCAGATATTTACATTACGATTCCTAACAGTAGCAACATTACAGTTATGAAGTAGCAACGAAAATAATTTTATGGGGGTCACCACACCACAAGGAAGTGTATTAAAGGGTCGAGGCATTAGGAAGGTTGAGAACTACTGCTCTAGATCCACTTCTTTCCTTTGCACTAAGGGTCATACAGGATTCCTTCTATTGTTAGTCTATGGGTTGCTTTGCAAGTGGTGGTCCAGGTGATCTTCCAGAAATGTCCATAGCATTCTGCATGCCAGGACTCCCAGAACATGCTCCATTGTCCTGGTAGCAGAGCATTAGATGCATAGATGTCAGTGTGATGGAAATAGTGATTATTAGCTGCATGGAATCTGCCTCGGTCTCATACTTCTAGATTTTTCAAAGACCTACTGATCTAGATAAATGCCCTGGCCAGTTTGTAGGTAAGTAGGATGTCCTATCCTAAGGACTTGACCAACCCGGTCCCTGGAACTGGATCTGTTCTTGGTGTAAAGGTTCTGTATAACCACTGACATCTGATCAGCATTTGTGGGCTTACTAACAAGTGTCCATTTATAAGCTCTACAGCCTTAGAAAAGGGATGGATGGTCAACTCCGGGTTCCAAGTTCTGTCTCACAAGCCTCCCCCATTGAGATGGATAGTGCCCCTTTTTGGATGAGTGGCCTTCAGACAAGTCTAAGGTAATACATATGGTGCCAAAAAAATGTATACACATTTAAGAAAGAAAAACATTGTGTTAAAATTGTAATCCTAAATATATACCAATAACAAAAGATGAACACTAGTCACATTTGACTTCTGCAATTACAAGAGGTGCTCAAAGTGGTACCACCAGCACCCAGACACTTCTGATTATGGGGAACTACTGCTTGAGCAACACTGAGCAAAGTGTCACTAGTATTGCTTTGTATACCGTTTTGGTTTCTTCCTGAAGTACAGCCCGTGTAGCCGGTTTCCTATGGCACACCATATCCTTTAAGGTCCCCATGCGTAGAAGTCATGGCGTGTTAAGTCAGGAGAATGTGGGGGAAACTCAAACAATGTTCTTGAAGTTCAAATACCACTCCACAATGGTCTTGTGCTCCTGGAATGACAACTGTGCTTCTGCCATTTTCTCTGACTGTCCTGCCTGTCTCATGGTGACGCTAGCATTCATTTGATTAACGCCATCTTTTGAGTGAATGGCATACTACACATTGCTACCATAATTCAATTCAACTTTGAAAACTAATACATAGATAACATCGCTTAAAATGTGTATACATGTTTTGGGCACCCCTGGTGTATCAAGTCTCTGATTCTCGAGTGGCACTCAATGCTACAGCTTGGTCCTTTTTCTGCCAGGAGCGGTGCCAAGTGTGGTCGGCTAATATGGCCTTCCAAGGATATGCACATCCGAATGTGCAGAGCCTGTGGATGTGCTACTTTACATGGCAGAAGGGACTTCTCAGAAGTGATCGAGTGAGATGGGAGATTATCTTGTACTGTCAGGTGGGTCCAACGTAATCGTAAGGGTCTTTGTAAGAGGGAAACAGGAGAGTCAGACTCAGAGGAGGAGATGTGCCAATGGAAGGACACGCGGCCGTGAGCCACGGAATGTGGGCAGTCTCTAGAAACTGAAAAAGGCAAGGAAACAGATCGTACCCCAGAGCTTCCAAAAGGAACACAGCCCTGCTGACCCATTTCAGACTTCTTAATTCCAGGACTGCAAGATCATAAATTTGTGTCATTTTTAAGCCACTAGATTTGTTATAATTTGTCACAGTAGTAACAGGAAACTAATACACCAAGGGTGATGACGGGAAAATACACCTCAGTAACTGAAATGTCTGCGGTTCCTTCAGCTCCCTCACCAGCCTGAGTTTCTCCAACAGAGTTACATGGAACCACCCTCCCCAGCCCCCTGCTCTAGCCAGGCCTGGTTCGTCATTCCCGATTCAATCATACCGTCAGGTACTGTTCTCGGAAATAATAGTTACTATAACCACCATACCTGCCAGGTGATATTTTTTCCCTCTTTTCTTATAACATTGAGATAGTATTTGGTTAATGGTTAAAATTTAATATTCAGTCCAAACTTCCCCACATTACGAGTTTGCACACCATCCACATATAGGGCCACACGGACTTTGGGACAGCTCTGTCATGATTAGGAACCTTTGGACTGCCAGGATGCCGGACTGGAAGAACTGAGGACTATCAGGAGGATAACGAAGGATTTCATGAACAGACAGAAGGAAAACTTAAAAGCCAAGCCTTGGAAAGCAGGAGCCCGAGCCAAAAGGAAGCAGCCATGACAATCCCATTGGTCCAGTCTCATTTCCTCACTCCCTTCCTCTGTTTCCCTTATTTAGTTTCTCCCTCTTCCCAGTCCTTTTTCTCTTCCTCTGTTTCTCTCTTTCTCTGTCTCCCTCTTTTCTATCTTTCACATATCTTGCCTTCTTTCTGAATGTCAGTTTTGTGCTGATCCTCTAAAGACAGGAGATCTTCTGTACAATCAGGGATGCAGCTACTGGCAATAGGTTTTGCTCCTCCATGGGCACAGAGGAAAGAACACTGTGTCCAGGAAAAGACCTGGTTGGCCAGGCTGAGTCATGTGCCAGGACTGTGGGATCATGGAAGAAAATGGCATTTGGACCCTGTGCTACTTCTGAACAAAGGGAATGAGGTATGAGGGTTGCAATGTCCCCAAAGAAGGACATAGATGAAGGCATAGTGAGAATACAGTAAATGTCCACTTGAGGCTTGGTGGATATTGCTAGATACCAGAGTAGACTTATAACTTTTAACATAGAACATTTCTCCTCAAATAGAAAATGCTGAAGTCTGGACTCACGGAAAAATTCATGCAATAAGACCAGAAAAATGTAAATGTAAATGGCAAAGATGTTATGGATATACTCTGGTGATTTCTTTGTACCCGGCCCAAACTTACAAAATATATGTAGAGTTGTATGCATATACATGTATATATGCATATATATATTTTTTACAGAGACATTTGAAATTCTCACTTATAAAAGAAAGAGATATATTTGTAAACATTTAAATTCAGCAGTATCAAGAAAATCGCTATCTAATTTTTTAGGACTTGAATAACATGCATTTCCTAGATATGGTGTCATTTAGATAGCACATTATAGAATCAAAATTAATCATTATTGATTTATTTACAAATTTCATAAATACTCTACCTAATACTTCAATAATATAATTTTAATATGACATATATTCCTGAGATGACTGGTCTTAAAATATTAAATAATCTGTAATGGTTATCATAAAATTACATCAGAAAGAGAGAAACGTATAATAGAATAACAAGAGAGAACATTTAAATTGTTTTGACAAAGTCTGAGGTTGACTATAAAAAATACTTTGGAGATGGCAGCCTATGGGAACTGGCTAAAGTAAAAGCAGGGAAAAAGTAGGGTCAGGCTAATAGGAAGAATTTCCCAGTAGAAATTCCTTGTGGATCTGGTTTAAGGAACATATCTCATGAATATTTATTATCATTTATATTGTTACTGGAAGAGGTTGAGATATTTAAAAGGGTATGTTACCTTGGATAAGGCAAATAATTTTTCTTTAACACTGTTTACATTATTATTTAGATTCCCTCTTAATAGACATTCCACGGGGGTGGGGTACTTCTGTCAAGGCTTTATCTAAATGACATAGATTCTATGAGTAGGTATAGGTTTGAATGCACAAGCTTGTTATCTATTGTAGGCAGAGATAAAGACGCTCATATTAAGAGCTAAAGACCAACAATGAGGTTAATGAGTGCTACAAAGACCTAACTTTGCTTTACACAGGCGGGGTTATTGTATGAACAGTTTCATTTTTTGACATTATTGTAGTCTCACTGAGCATCATAGAAACACTATTTCAATTTGCAGAAATTCTCACTGGCTTAAGATTGCTTGTGTTTTAAGAGAATTGTCCCCTTTTTAAGTTTGGATCCACTGCTTGTGGCAGTGGCAAATAGCAAACATTTATATAAGAGTTACAGTGTTTCAGGTACTGTTCTGAACAAATTAGGCCTCCCACAAGCAGCCAGCATGATCCCAACCATGTAAAACACCCCTGAAGTCAATTACGGCAATACTGGTAGGTGGCTTTTTACACAATTGCACTTGATATTGGCAGTGTAGTACAGTGAAATATCATGAGCTCTGGAGTCAGTTTGCTTCTGCTATTTACTATTTGAATTCATAAAAATTAACCTCTTGGGGGCTGAGTTTCCTCATCTTGAAAGTGGATAGAGCACTCTCCTCTCTCCTGCTTCCATGAAGAGGGGCCAAGGCAGGTCTGACTGGGACGACCCAATGGTGTTAGAGCCGGAGTTCAGGTTCTCAGGGAGAAATCTGGCAGGAGGTATCAGCCTTCAGCTGGCCAGGAGCACACACAGAGGAGTGTAAATCATGTTCTTATCGAAGACAGTTACCAATGAGAGATTTACCACCTGATGATATCCCAGGGCTCCTCTGAACCCCGGGAAACTAAAACCACTAATTCAGCATTTATTTACTGCACAATCATTACACTTGGGCAAGAAAAGTGTTGGAATTCTAAGGTTTGATTAAAAAAACACACAGCAAGATTGAATTACCTCATTAACTCAACATACTTTAGGTACAATGGAGAATTTGCTCACACACACATTCCGTTCTCTAAGGACCATTTACACTAGAATGGGCAATTTACAAATTGGGAAAATATCCTAGAAGGGCTTTGGAAAGAGGCAGGATAGTTTGGGTTTAGAGTTCCCATTCACTGAGTAACTCCAAATGGACTAATGAGCATTTAGTTATTTTTTTGGAACTATTAAAAATACATTCTGATATAAAAATTACCCTCTGCCTTGGAAAACTGTGTGTCCTTACAATAATGTTAAAAGCACATCAATTCCATTCATGGTCATTTTGTCTTTATTTACATTTGTATCTTAACAATGGGGACAGAGACAAAGACATAAATAAAATGAAATTTTAAAAATTAATAGCAAGTACTTTTTTTGAGATTTTTAGATTTTTTTAGTATTCTTTTATTTTTAATGTTTTTACTATTTTTAATTGTTAAATTTACTGGGGTGACATTGGTCAGCAAAAATTACGTAGGTTCCAGGTGTACAGTTCTACAATGCGTCGTCTGTGTGTTGCATTGTGTGTGCACCACCTGAGTCAGTTCTTCCATCACCGTATATTGGATGCCTCCTCTCTCTTCCACCACCCCTCTCCCCCCTTACCGTCAGGTAACCACTTAACTATTGACGCTATCTGTGAGTTTTTGTTTCTTCGTTACTTTCAGTTTAATATTCCACATGTAAGTGAAGTCAGATGGTTCTTGATTTTTTCTGACTTATTTCACTTAACATGATGATCTCAAGGTCCATTGATGTTACCGTAAATGGCCGTATTTCACCTTTTCTGATGGCTGAGCAATATTCCATTGTGTGTATGTACCACAGCTCCTTTATCCAGTCATCTATCAAAGGGCACTTTGGTTGTTTCCATGTTTTGGCCGCTGTAAACAGCGCTGAGATGAACATTAGGGTACATAAGTCTTTGCGGACAAAGGTTTTCAGATTTTTTGGGTAGATCCCCAGAAGGGGGATTGCTGGGTCAAATGGTAGCTCCATTCCCAATTTTCTGAGGAACCTCCACACTGCCTTCCACAGTGGTCGTACCAGTTTGCACTCCCACCAGCAGTGTACCAGAGTTCCTTTCTCTCCACATCCTCTCCAGCACTTGTTATTCCTTGTCTTGTTGATAACAGCCATTCTCACAGGTGTGAGGTGTATCTCATTGTGGTTTTGATTTGTATTTCCCTGATAGCTAATGAGGATGAGCATTTTTGCATATGTCTGCTGGCCATTTGTATGTCTTTATAGGAGAATTGTCTGTTCAGGTCCTCTGTCCACTTTTTAATTGAATTGCTTGTTGTTTTTGTCATTGAGTTTTACACATTCTTTATATATTTTAGATACTAGCTCCTTATCAGAGGTGGTGTTTGCAAATATTTTCTCCCATTCAGTTAGTTGTCTCTTTGCTTTGTTGATGGTTTCTTTTGCTGTGCAGAAACTTTTTAGTTTGATATAGTCCCATTCATTTATTTTCACTTTTACTTTCTTTGCCTTTGAAGTCAAGTTCATAAAGTTCTCTGTGAACCCAAGGTCCATAAGTTTAGTACCGATGTTTTCTTCTATGCACTTTATTGTTCAAGTCTTATGTGGAGGGCTTTGATCCATCTTGAATTAATTTTGTGTATGGTGACAGTTTGCATTTAGATTCATTCTTTTGCATGTGGTTCAATTTCCTCAGCACCATCTACTGAAGAGACTTCACTGTATATTTTTCACTCCTTTGTCAAAAATAATAATGAAGGGGCAAGATAACTTGAAAAAATCTCCCACTATAAACACCTAAAGTGCTGAATGAAATACTTTACACAGCTTTTTAAATTTATGGCTCATTTAAACTCAGAAAGAACATAGAGTGGGAAACTGATGCCAAAATTTTAGCTGCTCAGGGCCTTTTGAGACTTGGGTATTAAAGGGCGTGGGTAGCAAGACATGGAGCAGGAACTGAGACCCCAGATTCAAGTTGGGACCCCTGAAGGCCCACCACTTCAGGAAAAGTTTGCTGTATTATTCTTCATACATTTTTGTATGTCTGGAATATTTTATTATATTTTTTTAAAGTTCTGAAATGCATTAAAAGCATGGAAACTACTTTTCTTTTTTTCCTTTAAGGCAAGCTTGTCTAACCTGCAGCCTGCGGGCCGCCTGCGGCCTAGGGACGGCTTTGAACGCGGCCCAACACAAATTCATAAACTTCTTAAAACATTACGAAAATTATGCACGGACCTTTTTATTTTAGCTCATCAGCTATCGTTAGTGTTAGTGTGTTTTATGTGTGGCCCAAGACAAGCCAAAAGGTTGGACACCCCTGCTAAGGGTCATAGAAACTAGTTCTCATTCTCTTAGGTAAGTCTTAGAGTGAATTTTTATTTAACCATTTTCAAAAATTTTAACAATTTTATCTCACAGTGGTATAATCAGCCCTAGATAATTAATTCTAAAGGATGGGAAGTGTGACATGGATAAATGTGAATATTGGCTATCTAAAATGATTTCCTTCCTAGGTTTTAACAGTTTTACAGTCTACTCATTCAACCAACTTAAGTGGGGTACAGGTTTTGTGTGTGTGTCTGTGTGGTTTCCTTTTTTATTATTAGTTTCAGGTATATAAAACACATCATGATTAGACATTTACATACCTCATTGAGTGATAATGCCAACACGTCTACTACCCATCTGACACCTTACACAGTTATCACAAGTCCATTGACTAGAGTTCTTGTACTGTACTCTACGTCCCATGACTCTACATATATATTTTAAAATTATAGTTCAGGCTATCGTTCTGAGTAACTGAATACATGTAGGTGGTTGAAACCACTCTCTACTCACTCCAATATCCCCATTTTTTACTGCTGTTTCTATAGTGGTCTCCAAGACTCCTTTGGCTATTTCTCATCAGGGAGATAAACCCCACACCAGTGCAGATGGTGCAGGGACCACAAGGGCTTGTGCACCACTAGATTCTGGCTAGATATGCTCTCCCTTGAGCTGGCTGTGGTAGTAAAGCCACCTACCAAAACTGGATGCATATTTTCACATCCAGTGTTTCCTTGGAGCATAATTTGAAATAAGTAAGAGTGGGCACCAAAATGTTAGCATTCCTGAGGAGACTGGATGTGCCTTTGTTTTCTTAATAAGAACAGCAATCCACATTATGTGCCAGGAAAATTCTAAACACGTCTGGTTTATCTCGTTTAATCCTCAGAACATTCCTGCAAGAAGATATAATCATTTCCATTTTAGAGATGGGGACATTGAGGCTCAGAGATATGAAGTATCTTGCCCGCATATTAGGATGTTGACAGAGTTAGGTGTGGAGTCAGGATTAGGACCAAGACTGTTCATCTTCCCAAATACAGAATTCTAGGCCTGTTATTTTGTTCAGCCACGAAGGAAGATGGCTTTGCCAGGCAGATAGGTGGGTAGGTTGGTTTCTTTCATCTTGGCTAAACTTGGGGTAAGTGCTGGGGAAATACCTAGCTTATATGAAAAGAATCTTTTTGTCCTGGTTTTGATCTAATTCCCCGGCAAGTTTGTTAAGATTTGTCTTAACGTGTACATTTCCTTTGCCAAAGCACACGTGGTATGTTTGGACATATGGTCTCATTTTTATGATCTTTTAACCTTTACATATTTTAAATACTTCATGGTGGGGTTAATTATTTGTGGTGACTAAGATTGGCAGCTGGTCTGATGGGGCCATGTTTGGAATCCCTAAGGAATGAGAGGACGGATACCTTGTGGAACATACTTTCAAAGATAAACATATAAATGTAAAGGAGAAATTTTTGACTCACTCATTAATGGACCCAGCCTAGAGACACCTCATGGTAAACTAGTAAATTTATTCTGAAACCTATCACTATGAATGGTTTTGAGATTAGCCTTACTGCATGTTCTACTATTTTTAAAATGGATAAATACTGGATAATCTGAATGGCTTAGAAAGTCATCATTTAACTATTGTTTGTCTGTATATGCTCTGAACACAGAGTTGGGCTGGAAGGGTCAAAACACTGAACACAGTAAACCTGGCAAAAGGACTTCAAACTTATTGAGCCTTAAAAATACGCTTCAAGTAACTTGATGGTGAGATCTCTAACATCACAGAATTATAAATAATTTTAAAGCAGGTTTAATTGCAAAATATGATAGTAAATCAAGTTCCCATCCTTCTAGAAATCCTTTGACAAGGTGGTTATAATGAAATAAACAAATTGAGTGAAGCCACACTCAGAGACAGGCGCTCTCCAAAGACCTATACGCGTTTCAACTGACAGGGTGTAGCATAGGCTTCTCACAGCCTCCACTGCTCAGCTCCAACGAGCCGAGACAGTGCACATGAGCCTGCCTTTAGGAGTGCTGAAGGGGCCAGATTCTGAGGTACGGTTTCCCGAGATTTGGATCCAATGAACAAGGTTGTAGGCCTAAATCCTGGATACCTGCAGGCTTGTTGCTCCACTTGAAAACAAGCTTGTTCTGCCCAGGAGCATGTGGCAATGTCTAAAAATGTTTTTGTTTGTCACAACTGGGGAAGCAGATGCCGGAGCATTTAGTGTGCAAAGCTGGGGATGGTGTTAAACGTTCAGCGACGCACTGGCCAGCTCCTGCGGAAAGGACGATCCAACTCCAACTGCAACAGTGTTGAGCCTGAGAAACCCTGCTATACACCAAGGTCACCTCAGCTGGTTTTGTAGGTCCCAAACTGATTTCGGATTGGATTTGAGAAGAGTCTTTCCTGCTCTGCGGCTGATGCAAATGAAGTGCGTGGGGCAAAATACAGTCTCCAGGCTGACTAATGACTGTCCTGAAATGTCAGCTTTCGATCTCACTAAGTTTGTTATGATCTGGGAGCAGGTTCCTCTTTGAATAAATCTAATGTACTTCATATTCCATATTCAAAAGGGTAACCTTTTAATAGTTTCGTATAAGTTTTACTGCCTAAAAATTATAGCTCGATTAGTTCATTGTCTGAAATGTATATCACGTACTTGCTTGACGGTCAGTAATTATGAGTTTGGCAGACTAACATTTTACATGAGAAACAGGTGGACTTTAGATAAAGCTATTTCAAGAAATGCCATCATTAAAGATTTCACTACCTGCAGGAGAATGCAACCAGGCACTACATCACTGGTGGCTTTTGACTGTATGATCAGAAATCGATTATTGGCTCATCGGCACAAGCTGGACATCTGTCCCAACTTAAAACTGACACCTAGACAATGATTGTTCCTTAAAAGTCAGGATTAATAGAAATGAGCTCTACTTTAAACGTCACACTACATTAAAACGGAGATGCTCTGCACCTTCCAAATCCCTGTTCAGATTTTTGTTTCTCGTCTGACATTTCCCTTAAAGAGCAGATGTGCTCCTCATGTCGCAGTGCCTTAGCCAACTTGGGCCACTGTAACAGAACCCCACAGACTGAATGGCTTCTAAACAACAGAAATGGATTTCTCACGGCTCCGGAGGCTGGGAAGTTCAGGATCGAGGCCTCCCCGTCATTGGAGAGGGCCCTCACTGGAACCTCTTCAATAAGGACCTAATTCCACCCTCATGACCTGATACCATCATCTTTGGGGGTTAGTTTGTCAACATATAAATTTGGGGGGACACACAGATACTGAGGCCATAGTACTCAGTGCTTACGAAAAACAAAAGACATTCCTTATGTAATTTTGTTTTTCTGATTTGAAACAAGGGCTGGTCTAAGTAAACAACTGAATCTGTGAGCCAAGTACATCAGATAGAATTCATTACATTAATTATACCAGAACCAAATTTATTTTTGACTGATTTCCTCTAATCTTATTTGTTCATTTTTAATTAATAAATAATTTACCTTGTTGGGTATACTAGGAAGCAGTATTACTAAAACAAGGTGTGTGGGGGATTTATTGAATGTTATTTTCTTTCCTATTGCTGTTGTTACTTAGGGGTTATTGGTGCTTTAAAAATTTTTTACAGGCTAAAATCATTATAGTTATACTGTATGGAGGGTAGATGGGTGAAACATTCTTAAGTGGCAATGGCTGAGCTAAGACCTGGATGACAGCAAGGATGGAGTTAGGAGGAGATAGGAGGGAAAGGTGCTTTAAGTAGAGAGAGGAGCTAAAACACAGGTGCTAGGGCAGGATGAGGCTGGTGAGCTGAAGGCCTTGGAGAAAGATGGCAGTAGCTGGCATGCAAGGAGCAAAGAGAGAATGGTCGGAGGCTGTGGCAAATGCTGGACAAGGCCCTGCTCGTACAAGGTCATTTGGCATCGGTTTAGCTCAAATGCAATGGCAAGGCAGAAACAAAAGCATTTTCTGAGAAGCCTCTTGCCCATCACTTCAATAGAGACCATGTCGTTGATCTCTTTAGCTTGCAAGACAGGATGCAACCCCAGTTCTACTGCCGGAATTACTAAACGGGGAATGAGTTAAAAAAATCACCGACAGAAGACGACAGACTAAATCCTCAGAATGACTTCGGACTTCAGTACTTCGGGAGCAGATCAGCCAGTTAGACACACATTGTAAAAGGACTCACCATTGCTAAGGCTTTGCTCTAAGTTGTCTCAGGCTCCTGTAGACTTGGTTAGGCCAAGTAGAATCTCTCATAGCGATTGTTACACATTTAGGCTGCAGAGAACACGCTTAACTTTAACTCTTCGTTCTTGGGCTGGAAGCTTTATCCAAGATACTAAACAGAGTTGGCTTTGGAGTAAGCTGCCCAGCTTCAAATCTCAGCTTCCTATTTACTAGCAAGAGACCCTGAACAAGTTATTCCATCTTGCTACACCACAATTTTCTCATCTGTAGAATGGAGACAATGGTATTTAACTCACAGGGTTGTTAGGGGGATGAACACATGCCATTTAGGACAGTTTCCTAAAACAGTGCCAGATACATAGCATTGTAATAAATGTCAATTAGCTATTGTTATTATCAATAGTATTGATGACAATCACTATTTCTTTCTCTTTCTTAACAGTATGTTGGATCTTTGGGTTCACTTTCATGTAAACATTTATTTTAGGGGTTGAATATAAAACTTGACTCCTCTTCTTAGTACTCCAAGATGATCTTCTTGAAAGAAGTTGAAGACAGACCATAAGTTTTGTTCTTAGAACAGCAACAATTTAGCAGGGACCTAGGAAACAATCTTTTCTGTCCAATGAGACTTCGATGACTGGCTGATAGGCCCCTTGGGCTGCGGAGACATGACTAGCACTTTGGGGGCCCCTCCCTCTCCTCTACTACTTCTTGTAGTGTAACAATAATGAAAGGAAGACTAAATATATTAATAGAATCAGGATTACAAGGTTCTAATTTAAACTCTGTTCCCAACTAGCTTGTGACCTTGGACAACAGAGCACAGTTATACAGATAAAGAGACTGTATTTTAAAAAAAATCTCTGAAGCAACTTCCATCATTAACATTCTATAGTTTCTATTTTCTACAAACCCTTGCTCTAGATAGGGCCTCAAAATATGGAGAGTGGACAAAGCATAGTAGGAATAAAAAGAGAGAGAAATACAAGGGGTTAGTAGGGCAGGCGTACAGTGAGAATAGAAGGAAAAGGTAAGCAGGTTCAATCGGAAAACTGGCTGATACTTTTTAATTAAGCAGCCACAGCATGCCAGGCCCTGGAAAGATGCGGATGGACAAGCGTTCATAGGATTCACAGATGACTGTAGAACACGTACGCAGATAGCTAGAAAGAGGACAAAGAGCTAATATCATCTGGAGGGGAAGGGGAGGATTCCCTGAAACGGAGAGAGAGGTTGGGAGCAGGGAATTCTGGGTAGAGAAAACAGCATGTACAAAGGCACTGAGATAGGAGACAAGCTGGTATTGTCAAGAGCTGAAGGGTTTCAGGTGTGGCTGTGACCCGAAAGAACGTGGAGCAAGGGAAGATAAGCATAGTCCCTAGGGACCAGCTGGTGGGCTGAGATGAAAACCATTCCGTTCACCCCTCCTGCGTCTGCTGTAATGCAGATGCCACGTGTGGTTTGACCCTCCCCCATTGACCATCGATCACCCCATAATAAGCAATAACATCAATCCCAGCCTGGTCATCCCAGGAGAATTCCCTCCAGGCCATTTGAGGGCAAAAGAGAATGTTGGAACTCCCTTAGGAGAGAAAAGGAGTGAGGAGGGAATGTTAACCGCCCTCGCCTTGCCTCCTCGCCCTCATGCCTGCATCTCACGCAAAGTGTCCCTCCTTCTCCCTAGATTCTACCTTCCTCCCTCAGGAACCGCTTTCACCATTTCCCCCCTCTTTTCTTTTCTTTCCCTCCTTTTGGCCCACATCATAGTCCTGAAAATGTAAAACCTGCAGTTTTGGGTATGTTACCAAAGGAAACAGTTTTACTTAAAATCTTGTTTTTGCCAAAATAGTTTCAAAGTAGCTGGACAGCTGTCAAACCACAGTGGCTCTCAGCTGCGTTTCCTTCTAGCATTTCCCCAGGTTCTCCCAGAACAGCACTTCGTAATTGGATATGATTTGAAGAGGAGGGAAAAAAAAATGCCACACGAAATGGTCCGTAGATTTAGGAATTATCCTCCGGGCGCTCAGCCGCCAGGCTCCAGGGCTGCGTGACTGTGTCATTCCTAGATGTAGCTTCAGCGAGGAGACCTAGAAGACCCCTGCTGTTAACAATCATTATTCAGACTGTCATTCCAAAGTCTTTAGATTGCTTTCTGCCGTAGCCATGTGACTTTGACCAAAATAATCTATTCCGATAGAAAACAAAGGCACTGAATGCAGCTTGCAATTGCTTGCCTTTCTTCCTTGTACAGGTAGTGTCCCTCTTCCCCCATCCTTAACTGGCTCTCCTAATTCTAGAGAGCATTTGTGGATTTCCTGTGCCACTGGAATAATTGGACAGTAAGCAAGAAACCTTTATGCTCCTCTAACAACTTGCTTCTGAGACCTTGAAAGAGGTACAAGCTCGTAATTTAAAGACTTCTAGAAGCAAAGGCAGTAGGTACCATGTCTACCTAACTCACACAGAAACTGAAGTTCAGAAAGTGACATGACTTTTCCAAGGTCATATGAGAAGCCAAAACTGTTTCTTCATTTCAAATATGCTTCTAATCCATTTGATTATAAGACAGAATTAAATGAAGCAACTTAAAGTATAATGAAATAATTTCAATAACTGTATGGAAATTATGATAACTATCATTCCAAATGATGATTACTAGTTGACAATAGATTGGTTCTGGGGTTTAAATGCTACTACCTCCAACCTATTTTGGACCAGGTCTAGTATTACAGTAAGTCCTCATTTAACGTTTTGGAAACTGTGATGATGTATAACGAGACCAATGTTACCATAGCTTAATTGATATAAACAAGAATTCAGTTACTACAGCATATTTCTCGTCACAAAAACATCACCAGACTTCTAAATAAAGATCCAAAATACTTTTAATATTAAACATTGAAATAAATGTCAGCTATATATACATTTAAGAAAAACAAGTAAGATGATTATTTTCTAACTCACTAATTCTAGTTCAGAGATTCAGGTGGCTGGAGCCTCTCCTGGCAGCTCAGGGTGCAAGGTGGGTCCCAGCCCTGGATGGGATGCGCTTCCATTGCAGGGTTCACTCACGCCCCCCACCACACACGTAACACGCTGAGATGGGAGTCATTTAACCATACCTGTTCACCTCACACGTGTATCTTTGGAAAGTGGGAGGAAACTGAAGCACCTAGAGAAAACCCATGCACATGGGAGAATTTGCAAACGCCACACAGACAGTGAAACAATATTTTTTCCTCATCAATGTTATAACATAACAACATCGAATGAAACAACATTGTTCAAGGATCTGCTGTGTGTCGTGAGTGTCCTGACAGCAAAAAGACAGTATACTCTGAAGCAGTAGTACAAAGAGTTAAATTAAGTATCAGGGTCAAGGGAACCAAGGACAGGGACTAAAGCACCCAGGAATGGTAACAGTGAGAAACAGCTGTCACTCCATCACTCCTAGGCCTAGAGGGGCTAAGGACAGAATAGTGACCAAAGCCCAGTGCAACCTCTCATTATAGGAGATGGGTTCCCCAGATGTCAGCTAGGAAGGGAAAAAAAACCTCAAATCCTGACCTTGCTTTTCTCTTCTCTCTGATCTGCAAGTGCCTCTCATTGGCCAAAACCTGAAATGAGACAGAAGTGAAGAAACCTGTTGGTATGTAGAAATGCAATTGATTTTTGTACATTGACTTTATATCCTGCAACCTTACTGTATTTGCTTATTATTTCTAATAGTTTTTTGGTGGAGTCTTTAGAATTTTTTATATAAAGGATCATGCCATCTGCAAAAAGTGACTTCAGAAAAAGAAATGAGACAAACAGTACCTTTTGCAATTGCAACAAAAAGAATAAAATACCTAGGAATAAACTTAGCAAAGAATGTGAAGGACTTATATACTGAAAACTATGAGACACTACAAAAATAAATTGAAGAGATTACAATGAAATGCAAAGATATCCCGTGTTCATGGAATGGAAGAATCAACATAGTTAAAATGGCTACATTATCCAAAACAATATATAGATTTAACACAATTCTCATCAAAATTCCACAGGCATTCTTTCAAGAAATAGATAAAAGAATAATCAGATTTGTAAGGAACCACAAAAGACCCCAAATCACCAAAGCGATCCTGTATAAAAAGAATAAGGCTGGAGGCATCACGCTCCCCAATTTCAATCTATACTACAAAGCATCAATTATCAAGACAGTTTGGTATTGGCAGAAAAAACAGACACACACACCAACGGAATAGAATTGAACACCAGAAATAAACCCACAAATATATGGACAGATATATTTTGACAAAGGAGTGAAAAATATACACGAGGGAAAAGAAAGCCTCTTCAGTAAATGGTGTTGGAAAAATTGGAAAACCACATGCAAAAGATTGAAGCTGAACTGCAAACTGTCACCGTATATCACAATTAACTCAAGGATTAAAGACCTCCAGTTAAGACCCAGAAGAATAAGCTGTATACAAGAAAATATTGGAACTAAACTTATAGACCGTGGGTTTAGGGAGGGCTTTGTGAACCTGACCTCCAAGGTCAGGGAAGTAAAAGCAAAAATGAAGGAGTGGAGATGGAGAAACCTGGGTGGTGCCGTCTGGAGGGCTGGGTCTCTTCTCTGTTTGCATACCCTTTCTGTGCTGCTCACTGCCAGGCTTTTATCTCCAGTCCTGAGTTTCTTGAATTTCAAGTCAGTGAATTGAATTTCAGTTTCTTATTAGGCATCTCCTGTTTACCTGGTCTCCTCAGTTCTGTTCTTGCTATAATGTTTCCCATTTCAGTTGTTACTCATCTCCAGTTGCAGTTCAAAAATTATGGAGACACCTCTGACTCCTCTTTTCTGCTCGTGATCCACATCTCCTCCTTTGGCCATCAACATCTACCTGGACTTCTACCTCTTCTCCCTGTTTTGATACTACCATCACCATCTGAGTCCTCCTCAGTGCTCACCAGGAATATGATATAGATATACTCCTTCTGCCATTGCCCTCTTAGGGTTTAATCTCAACACAGAAACTAAAGTGATCTTTTGAAAAACCTAAGTTAGACTTCTATTCAGCATGTCTTATAGCCCCTTCACTTAAACTAGAGGAGGTCAAATCCTTACAATGGCCTATAAGACCCAATAAGATCTGCCCATCCATCCTCTTAATTCTCTGGCATCATTTCCTATCACCTCCCTGTCTTTTATCCATTGTGCGAACACTGAACTTCTTACACCACCTAAAACAAACCAGGTACACTTTCAATTGAGTGTTTGCACTTGCTCTTTATTCTGCCTGGTACACTCTTCCACCGAATACTATAGGCATGGCTCAGTCCCACATCTCCTTCACATTTTGTTCAAATGTCATCTTCTCAATGAAGCCTTCCCTGATTACCTTATATTAAAATGTGACCCATCTCCATCACAGCATTTCCAACTGACTTCCCTAGTTCATTTTCCTCCATAGCACTATGACCATCTGACACATTTTATATTTTATCTTTTTGATTGGTTTGTTGGCCTGCATTCTCCTGAAAGACCTATGAGCCTGACATGCTCCTAAGACTACTAGGAGACATGAGCAATGATGGAAGGTTTTGCTGCATGAGAGAAATCTACTTTTTTATCATCCTCATATCACCTGATAGTACTTGGCCCAAGGATGCATGAATGCTCCCAAGGTTGAACCCGAAGAGGTTTACACCCAGAGTAGCCTAGTGACAAGGGATTTAAGTTTGAAATCTAGGCAACATTTGAGTCCTTTCTTTGGAAACAAGTTAAAGAGATTTTAGGTACCTCTTTGGAAGGTAGGAGGACCAGAGTGGCCTCTTTCATAAAAATAGTATTAGTAAGTTATCTGAAGTCACGCAGGAACAGAGTTCCCTTGAGAACAAACTATATGCTACAGCACTGCTAAAGTCTGAGCCAGATTCACAGGTTGGAGTTCAAGGCCTGTGGGGAAATGAGAAAGGCTTCGTAGCAGGTGAGCCATGGCAGGATTCCATGTGTTCTATCTAGTCTTGGCAGGTGTTCAGTCAAAGAAAGTGTCTGGCTATGTTTCCCAGCTACATTTTTAACTTTTTAATATGTAAGATCTTAAAAAGTAATAAAGTATGTAATGCCTCACATAACCTGGAGATCAAAACCAGTAAAATCAGAAAGTTGTTAGAAAAGATATTTCTGACCTTTTCCTCTGTGCAGTGTTAAAGAAATCTCAATAATCTGATATTTGCTGAATGAGCACACAAACCTTTGTCCAATGTCAGCAGAATGGAAAACCTGGAAAGAAATTACCATTGAGGGTTTTTCTTATGCAAAGAATAGAGCAGGTATTAGCCAAGTAATATGATTCAGGGGCACAAAAGGCCCCAAAGTGAAGAGAAATGCTTCCTATAAACTCGCTGATACCTAAGTTCTCCCATCCAAATACTAACCAGGCCCTACCCTGCTGAGCTTCTGGGGTTAGATGAGATGGGGTGTGTCCAGGGTGGTATGGCTGTAGATTCTAATGCCTAAGTTCTACGTTCCATAAACATATGGAATTTAATAAGGATTTCATCCTAATTAAATGCAAGTATCCACTGGGTGAGCTTCTGCACCAGTTACTCATTCCTCAGAGTGAAAAAAGAACTTCAGAACAGGTGTTGCCAAGGAGTAGAATGGTTGGATCTGAGGAGCTTGAGAAAGGTGTGATCCAGGAAACAAAGGGTTAAGAGGCTCAGACAGCAAAGCTCACCTACCTCATTGTTCTGCTTGGCTTCAGCCTCAAGGATTCCTCATCTCCAAGATGAAAGGTCTCTTTAGGTGAGTTGTCATTTCAGCTTTCGTGTAACTGGTCATGGGTTGGGAGTGGGCATGGGAGTGGTGCCTGTCAGACGTGTGGGTTACAAGGTCCTCCCTTTCTTTCCTATCTGACCCACGCACCTCTCATCTGGGTCTTTGTAATGAATTCAGCACCATTGATGAGACCATTAGCAAATTCAGTAATAGAAGAAATTGATAGTAATTACTAAAAGCCATTCAGTACCCTCAACACATGAGTGGATTTCAATTACTCAGACTCCTTTGTTCAGTTATCCAAATTTCCACATTGGAAGATAACTCACATGAAGATGGGTGTGCGTTATGCTCTCCTTCATAGCAGTTCCCCACCAGGAAACACTGGGCTGCTGGATCACTGCCAGGCACTAAATTATGTGAAAGGACTTACAAGGAAGCAGGAGAGAGTGAATGGAGGATTACAGAGGCTTCCTTCCCTGAACCTAAACTACAAATGAAAGTAAGAAGCAAAAGGAACAGAGAAAATAGATATAGTATTCTAATAAGAAAATGTATGCAATCATGAGTGCTAAATTTTAAAAAAAGGACCGTTGGATAAGGAAGATTTTGAGAATAATGCAAGATTTCCCTACTTACCCCCTCCCGCTCCCAACTACAAGACACACATACACGCACACACGTGCACATGCACACACACAGACACACACAC